>JAXIVJ010016751.1:0-28011 GCA_036785665.1 Chirona hameri | reverse complement strand
CCTAATACGATGCCCAGACTCTACTCCATGTATTCGTGGGGCACATTCCTCTTGGGTATAAAATGCCCCTCAGTGGTAGCCGCGAGTGCGTAATACATTCGGTGGCTTTGACATCAAGCCTCAGCCTACTGGTCAACCATTCTACCACACCGTTATGGACAAGTTCACCTTTCCTCGTGAATAAAAGCGGAGTGAAAAGTATAATTGTGACACGACTTAATTTAACCGGTTGAAAGTGATACGCGCTTCTGACCATGAATGTACAGTGTATGCCAAATTTTCCTTGGTGCCCAATCACCAATGCCCATGGAAAAGAAGGATACTTATGGGCTATGTCTGCTGCTGTCTGCTGATTAACTATGTGCTTTTAAAAGTGCACCAACGGTCAGAGGCAGCACTTGACTTAATTGCAGTAATTAGATAGTCACACGTTGGTCACGTGACAAAAATGCATGCCGAGTCGGCAAGACCTAACCCACTGAGACATGGGCCCCTCAGTCGATCCGACGAAGATAGCCTAGCACACCATCCAATAGTCTGACAGACCGGTTACAGACACACGGGCGACACATTCCGTCAGATTCGACACAGGGCACAGACACGACACAGGGTGACACATTCCGTCCGATTCGACAGTTACCGGCACGTGACGGGTGATTCCCGGTGTGACGGCGTGCTGCTGGTTTGTAACCGACATTGGTAGATGGTAGGCATTGGCGGATCCAGAACGGTGGTGGTGGGGGGGGGGGGGGGGGCACGGGTGGTTTGGTGGCGGGGAATTAAACAAAAATATCACACAATTCTAAAAACTCATCGGATTTCGCTTGCTTATGCATTGATAGCTGATTTAACCCTCGCCCTACGGGAACTTTTTCACCTCAGTCTAATTCGGTCTTCGCCCCCGAAGTAGTCTGTTAGTAACAGTATTACTTCAGGGGGGGGTCCTAAAAAGACCCCCTGTTAACTTCCTCACCAAGCAAGATAGAGCAACGCGGTAAGAACCAACATGTTGCCTGTCTTGTTTGTAATATAACGGTATGCAAATGTTAGGTTTCGGGTCAACGAGTGACCTTCCAGGTCAAGTGAATGACCTCGATCGACCACGTCCAGAACAGCGATTTTGCTCTGTCAGAAAACCTAAAAATGAGAAATTTATAAATGTAAATAAAAGGCATGTTCCTCGACCAGTTTTGTCTCAGAAATACAGAAAAGGTAATTATTTATTCGTATCTTGTTTAAAAAAAAGTTCAAAAAAGTTATTAAAAAATGACGTCATGAGTTTCTGACACTTAAGGAGCCATCACTCAGTCAAAAATAGAGATATTGCTTTAAAATTTGGTTTGAGTATTGTCCATACTCAGTTCTCTCACATATATTCCGGTTTTTTTAACATCTCTTAAAATTTTGATTTTGTGATTTAACAACAAAACCGTTTTTGTTCATTTTAGGGATCAAAACCCAAAATTTTGCAAATTCGAGATTTCCATTTTAAAGAAAATGACATTTTATATCTTTGCTTAATTGCGTTTGCAATTTGCTTCAAAACTTTTTTCTACTATTTTTGAAACATTTATCGTTTTTCCACCAACATGACATCAAAACATCATCTCCCCAATTTCTCAACCAATTTCAATGCAATTTTTACATCGAACGTATAATTGTTGTATACTTAGCTACTAAAAATGTCAGCAAGATGCGTCGCATGTGTAAAAAGGTATGCAAGAAAAACCTCAGGGGGGGGGGGTCGTTTTAGGACCCCCGTAGGGTGAGCGTTAAAACAAACTTTCCTTAGTAAAAGTTGCTTAGATTGTCTTCTATATCAGGAAATGTGTCAATTTTGTGCCGATTTCAGGCGGTTGGGGGGGGGGGGCAGAAGCTTTCGGACTCAGGCCTCAGGACTCAGGCGCACCGGTTCTTTGGTGATCCGTCCCATACTGATGTGGCCACCGTACCTTATTGGCTACTGATGTGGCCACCATACCTTATTGGCTACTGATGTGGCCACCGTGCCATATTGGCTACTGATGTTGCCACCGTGCCATATTGGCTACTGATGTGGCCACCGTGCCTCATTGGCTACTGATGTGGCCACCGTGCCATATTGGCTACTGATGTGGCCACCATACCTTATTGGCTACTGATGTGACCACCGTGCCATATTGGCTACTGATGTGGCCACCATACCTTATTGGCTACTGATGTGGCCACCGTACCTTATTGGCTACTGATTTGGCCACCATACCTTATTGGCTACTGATGTGGCCACCGTGCCATATTGGCTACTGATTTGGCCACCATACCTTATTGGCTACTGATGTGGCCACCGTGCCATATTGGCTACTGATTTGGCCACCATACCTTATTGGCTACTGATGTTGCCACCGTGCCATATTGGCTACTGATGTGGCCACCGTGCTGATGTGGCTACTGATGTGGCCAGCGAGTTGACCGGCTGACCCTGGCCCGGGGCGGACGTGTTCAGGGTCGCTCTGCGAGCCTACCTGCCGGGGCGAGCGGGCCCGATCAGAGCGGGTCCGATCAGCCGGCAGTCAGTGTTAGTTCGGTCAGCTGTCATGTTATCGATGTGCTCTTTTGTTGCAACCATGACCAGAAAGCGTAAAGCGTGCTCTCTGACGTCAGAGGGATAAAGTGAGGTTTGTGTCGCACTCAATGTGTTCATAGTGCGAGCAAATGTGGAGTACGTCAATGAAATAAAAGACTGCTACGACAAGCGTCTGTTGGCGATAGAGGACTCTCTTCCGTTCGCCATGGTCCCACTCTCCGCAGTATACGCTCGTTGGAATGTGGCCGACCAGGAAATTATGGAGCTGCGAAAGGAAACAGCGCACCTAAGACGTCAACAGTATCTGACAAAGCTTCAGAAGGAAGCTACAGCAATAAAATGTTGGTCTGTCTATTGTTGTTTCCTGGGCCAGGCATCCAGACTCCTAATTGCCATGAGTTCATAATCGTTTTTACTGCCAGTTTCGTGTGTAGGTTTCAATGTGTACACATTGGTATTTGTAACAAACACTGTATGTATAATAAAAATAATGTCGTTATAGCTAACCCAAATGTGCAATAATAGTCGTTTTCACGAAAGATTATTGTGCGAAACTTTAAAAACATTTGTAAATCTTTTGAAAGGTTTCGACGATTCATTCCTTAAAGGGAATGTTTCACCTTTCTGAAAGTTGTCATTGTAGTCGGAAATATGAAGTAAGTGCTGTTGAAAACGATGGTGATATTTTCTCTCTCTCTCTCGAAAAGTCACTTAACTTTATACAAATTAAGTTTTCAAATTTTGGATGATGACGTCATCATTGAGATACAGACAGCCGCTGATTGGCTGACAAAGTGGGATTGGCTGAAAAAGCCGCTGTCAGCCAATCAGCGGCAGCACTAGCCTAGACCCCATTTCCCAAACGAATAAATTGAATTGCTTAAAAACGGCTCATATTTGGGGAAAATTACCTTAGTATTTTCGACATTTCAATAACGGCCAAAGATAATGGCTATCTCAGTTCAAAACCAATACAAAGGTGAAATATTCCCTTTTAACTACACAACTTTTACATGCGATTTTTTGCTTGAAATGTCCCTCAGAATTTTATAATATGTTGGTAAGAATATAATATGCTGACAAGATTGCGGTTTGGTGGTAATTAGCAAGATATGTATTGATAGGTCCGTTGTGATGCCAGATCTCCACCGCCCGAAACTTTTCCAAACTTCGGAATGATTCAGAAACATTATGTGGGGTGTGACGGCATTGAACGCAATGGACTCGCCCAATCTAGCCCAATCCGGCGGCCGGCCTGTGCGGCTTGGCTTTGTCCATGTGCGTGCGGCACGCGAGTTGGAAGCGGCAGCGAATCGATGCTGGCACATCACTGCGCATGCGCAGACCAACCTGTGATCCCATGACGCTGCCAGATTTAGTAACTAGTATGACGGTATGCTAAACTGAACGAATGGACTCTAGATGCATATGTTCTTTAAAAACGGTCAATTTTGTATCATAAACTTGTTATGAGCTCAATACATGGTTCCATAACTATTGAATAGTGATACTATCGCCTAAATCAGTAATTTATTTCTTGGAATGTATAATATACTAAGACTTGTATACCAAAACTTTTAAAAACTTTTCAGAAATGTTTCATAATCTTTTCAGCGCAATAATCCTTCGTGAAAACGGCTAATGTCAAACATCAGGAAGCGAAAACAGTCACATCATTCCCAAAAAAAGGTGAGAACTGTTCTTAAGCTGCAAAAAACACAAAGCCATGCATATACAAATATCTTAGCAACGGAAGAGATTGTACATCAATTGCTGATGTCATTTTACACGCCGCCTAACACAATTCGTTCCTATCAGCCATCAGGCCTCATTCTCTCATTCTCTGTATGTCGTGACAGTTTGATATTGACTATAGGATTTTACTTTCATCAGTTAATTACCGATAAGTATAATACTATTCCGGTGTGGCACCTCCTAGTTACCCCGACACTCGGAAGCACTGCGGACATTTCCCTTTTCAACTGCTTCGTTCAAAACAATCATCGAGGAATAACTAATTTCTTCAATTTAAGAATGACTACCGTTAACTAAGTGTCTTGCTGTCACTCATTCCACTAATCACATGCAATTCATTTAAACGTCGCCACTTGCTGCCTGGCCCGCCTCTGGCTCTGGCCTCAGAAAGGCCACGGGGGCGGGGACTGGAAGCGCTTGCCAATTAGTGACAAATGGACCGCGTGGCACCAGGCCGACCAGAGTGACACTTAGCTGACCGCGGCCGGCTGCCGGGCTGCGGTCTGTCAGACCTCTAACTATCGACAGAGGGCGGCAGGCAGCCGCCGGGTCAGACCAGCCCCCCCCCCCCCCCCCCCTCCCACCCCCCCCCCCCCCCCCCACCCCATTCCGATGGTTTACGACCACAGAAACGGTCATCACTGTGAACGGCGGCGGAGACTGTAATTGCGCGGAAAGCGAGAAAAAGTGGTGAATAGTTTCAGACACAGACGTCTTTATAGCGTTGTACATCGCCTTTCTGTGGATCTGCGCAGGAGCATAGCAATCAGGTCAGGGAGCGCGCAGATCTGGGACCGTAATTATCGACGGAAAAAGAATCGAATTCGACAATTGGAGAGGTCAGGAGAGCTTTGTCGGTGAGCTGGCAAGAAGGCCATCGATAATTGTTCCCGTAATGGCGAGGCATACAGAGGATTTATTTCTATAATTGCTCCACGCGGGCCGGTGTAGGGTCCCGATGCGCGGTAAGTGCTGCACGTACCGTTCCCCGAATCACTGGCCGCCGTCGAGGAGTGAGGAATATTTCGGCGATGAATCTGTCCGCCGACTGCTCGGTAGCCGCGCCTCAGTTTCGATGAATATGCACTTTACCAGTGGGACAGTCGCGAGTCGCGTGCTGTGTGAGCTTTCTGGCCTTCCTGTAAGGACGCCGGACAGTGCGCTGCGGCGTGTTACATGTCAGTAAAATTTACCCATGAATCAGGCTATATCTGTGTGAAATCGTCACGCAGTAGGAACTCGGGGCGACACGGGCCATAAAAACGCAGCCGGGGTTGCTGAAACAGTAATTATATAGTTTTTACGTTTTTATTAGATCATGTGATTGCAGGGTGTTTTATTAGCTGTTACTTATCGCCTGACAGAGGAACATTAATTATAATGTTATAAATGTTAATTATAGGTTTATTAATCTTCAAAAGCTTTCTTCGAAACATTATTGTAAGACAACCATTCGCACCAGATAAATGATTTGTGCTGAACTTCAGAACGGTTTTGTACTACTTTAAGCCTTTTTGAAGAGACCACTTCTATGTGTAAATGAACAGGCCCGCGGCGCTTGTACCTTCCGGTTATTTTGTCAAGTTTGCCACTACATATTCCCGTTACCTTCCTTCTTACTTACCGATGGATTGCAAAAAGTGGTCACTTTCGAAACAAGCATGCACTACAAACTCTGATAAAAATCCGGTAACCTTGACAATAATTGAGTTGAGCTGATGCGTCCATTTAAATTGTATCATAACCGTAAAATGCAACGCATTTTTACAAAGCGAAATAGGTAGGTAAATTAAGTATATATTGCCGATGCGTTTCATAAACATATTATCCAAGGTTTTTAAACCTTCATCTTCCTTAACTCAATCAGGCCGGGTTGAGCTTACATTTTAATTAGCTTCGACGCCGTCTGTTGGTACTTGTTTATGTGTAAGTGTTCCGGCAATTGATCTTGCTCATCTGTTATCCCGTCTCTAGTCAGACAGCCAACACGACACGTTACTGATCACACACCTTCTACATGCATGTAAAACACGCAAATATGCACATACGTAATATGAGCACACCGCTTGATGGACGTAAAGACATAAATAAGTGAAATAATAGTGCAACAAAGGGACCTCTGGAGTCCATCTGCAGTTATCGATCCCTATTAATTCCCCGTTTCAACCACTCCTAATATATTTACATTTTAGGCATGGCATTTTAGGCATTTTAGGCATGGCTAAATTTTATAATATACACATTTATTTTTATTCACAAAAATCCTGCGTTATACCTTTCACTAACTCGTGCATCACGGCTTCAGTTACACATGGGGGGGGGGGGGCACGGGTAGTTGGGGAGGATCCCACAAATTATCACACAACTCCGAAAACTCCGAAAACTCATCGGATTCCGCTTGATTATGCACCGACGCTGATTTAACCCTCGCTTGATTATGCACCGACGCTGATTTAACCCTCGCTTGATTATGCACCGACGCTGATTTAACCCTCGCTTGATTATGCACCGACGCTGATTTAACCCTCGCTTGATTATGCACCGACGCTGATTTAACCCTCGCTTGATTATGCACCGACGCTGATTTAACCCTCGCTTGATTATGCACCGACGCTGATTTAACCCTCGCTTGATTATGCACCGACGCTGATTTAACCCTTGCCCTACTGGGACCTTTTCTCACCTTCACCCTACGGGGAGGGGGCTCCTAAAAAGATCCCCTGTTAACTTCCAAACCAAGCAACATAGAGCAATGCGGTAAGAACTGGCATGTTCCAGTATGTTGCCTGTCATGAGAGGAATCTAACAGTATGTGAGTTTTAGGTTTCAGGTCAACAGGTGATCTTCCAGGTCAAGTGAACGACCTAAGATCGAACACGTCCAAAAATAGCGATTGTACAGGGCGCTTAGTATAACTTCCGAACGGAGAGAGATAGAGAGACACCGTAAAAAGTAGCGTAATGCCTGTCATAAGAAAAATCCAAAGGCTCCCATTTTGAGGATCTAGGTCAACTGGTGACCTTTGGGGTCAGGTCAATGGCCCTTTGGGTTCTGACATGACCTTGACGAAAAGGTCATAGGTCACGATCTAAAAGTCGTATACACTTAAAATTTGTATAAGATACGTATAATTGTTGTAAACTCAGCTACTGAAAATTTCAGCAAGATGCGCTGCATGTGTAAAAGTTATTCAAGACAAACCTCAGGAGGGGGATCGTTGTAGGACCCCCACCCCCGTAGGGCGAGGGTTAAAACAAACTTTCCTTAGTAAAAAAATATTCGATTTTCTTCTATATCAGGAAATTTGTCAATTTTGCACCGATTTCAGGCAGTTGGGGGCAGGAGGGCATAGCCGCTTTGGCCCCCTGGATCCGCCAGTGACTATTGTGTGCTGAGGGGTCCTTTATAAACTCCGAAGTGGTTCTTACTGGTTAAATTAAAACTTGCAGTATTCCGCACGAATAATTGTAAACCGATGTAAGGCACTTATATATCAAAGGAAAATTATCAAACAATTGTCAAAGAAAACACAGCATGCATGTGCTAATGACTCAGATATTTAATTTACTCTGTAATGATATCGAAACGCTTTGTTTCGGTATCGCCTTTAAAAGTCGCTAGTTAAAACAACAAACCCAAATCTGGCACTGGCCGACCACCACGATCATTTCGGTCGGATTACCTACATTTCATCAGCTATGTTTAATGTTTATGTTTAGTGACTAGAATCTAGTTGTCAACAGTCATTGCATCGCAGATGTAATATTTAATTGTTATTTCTTCATCAGCCTACGTATTTTCCTTCGTGACGTAAATTGTTTATCGACAATCACATGTGAAACCAGATGTCTTTGCAGCCAAGTCATATTCATAACCGAATCATATTCACGACATGGGAAGACATTGCACCTGTATCGTGTATTGGAGTTCCACTTTCCAGCTACAACAGTATTTACAATGAAATGACGCTCATATATTCGTTCGCGACCAATCATTACGCACGAATTTTATCTCGGAATTTTGTGATCCCTACGCCATTGCAACGCCGATACCATTCGGACATTATGAATAACAATTATGAAACATAGCAATACATGAGCATTAATTGTAATATCAGTATCATAATATCAGAAAGCTGATATTTCGGGCATTTTAAAGAACACACATAAAACACACTCATTCAAGACATAACAATACCTTTTTTACGCACACTTTACCAGATATAAACATAGAGCAGCTTTTGTTTTTCTACCACCACAGTTACCCATGCTCTTATGAATTCACAAGGAACAATAAGGCTCATCAATTAAAACAAAGACTGAATATCCAATATTCCAGCAGGAAGACAATCGCTGCTTCCAAATGTCTGATCGCTGCTTTACTTCGACATCAGAGCATCAATGGTGAATTTGGCAGCCTTGACTGACGTCGGTGCTGCTGCTGCTGCCAGCTGTCTCGTCTTGTCTCCAACCATCAGCTCCTGCAGGGAGAGCAGCTGCTGCCCCGTCCTGCGCTCCTGCCCCTGCTGTTCTGCCAGCCTCCTGAACAGACCTTGCTCCTGCGCCGGACTCCATTGCACCTCTAGCTCCTGCTTCTTCTCCTTGTGTGTACCCTGATCCTGCTCCTGGCTCCCACTCCTTCGCGGGACATCCTCCTCCTGCACCTGCGTCTGACTCCCTGACAGCTGCTGTCCCCGCTCTCTCCCGACCCCGCTGCCCGTCCCGTCACCGCCCTCCTGCGGCCCGAGGCAGTGTGTGAGTGCGTGTCCCCGTTCGTTCCCGACCCCGCTGCCCGTCCCGTCACCGCCCTCCTGCGGCCCGAGGCAGTGTGTGAGTGCGTGTCTCCGCAGATCGCAGGCGCGCCGGAACACCTTGTCGCAGTCGGGACAGCTGTACGGCCGGATGTCCGTGTGAGTCAGCAGGTGCGTCTTCAGGTTGGAGCGCTGGTTGAAGCTGCGGCCGCACGTGGGGCAGCGGTGCGGCGACTCCTCCAGGTGCAGGATCTTGTGAACGGCCAGGGTGCGCGACTGGCAGAAGCCTTTGCCGCAGACGCCGCAGACGAACGGCTTCTCCTTGGCGTGGATGTACCTGCGGAGGGAGACAGAGACAGCGTCGTCAGACGGGTGCGAGTGAAACAGGCATCATGGGCAGTGGGGTGCGTCACCAAAATGTCCCATTAAGCCACCCGGGTGTGGTTTACTGATAATGTCCATCAGGGCACGGTGTGTCAGTGTGAGACACTGTCTTGTGTGGCGGCGCCGTGTCATCTCAACCGCGCCTCCCACATACTCTTACATCGTCATGAAATGTTCCAGACACCGTGGAATGTTCTGGACCGACGTGCAGCCGTGTCATCGCGTACACGTGTTCCTGGGAGAGCTGACGGAGTCACCGGCCGGGCCCGGCCCCGCGCCGCTCCCTCCTAGGATCGAAACGCCGCCGCCAGACGTGCCACACACCACACGGCAATAAACATCGCTGATGGGGTATTACAGCGCTATTCACCCCGATGATTAGCGTGCGGGCCCATTGTCGCCCGCAGCCTTTATTGGGCGTAAGTCAAACGCCGGCATGGTTTGACGATGCATAATGCAGAATTTATGACGCCGTATCCCAGATGTATTGTGTAGCGGGTGGTTCGTGCACGGCGAAGTTTTCCAGCACGATATTGATAATTTATCACGGCTACAAACCTACCAAGTTATGATTTACCAGGAGTTATGAGGCATTTTATGTATTACACTTGCTCTTTCAGAGTCAATTAGATGATTGCGCTGACGTGATAGTTCCTAGCTGGTATTTTCTCGCTAACTTGAGCAAAGTACGTTAGTTACAGGCACTATTCTTACTTCGTGGAACCAGAAGTAATATGATCTATGACCTAGGGCAGTAAACATTGTCTTCTCATGTTACACAATTGATCTTTCGATCATCAAATTGCTATCAAAAGTATTCGTGTCCCAACATTTTATGAAATTCACGATAATGCGAAGGAAATGTTGGTAATAAAAACTGGCCCAGGAAACGAAGTAGCCAATCATACATTCTTGACGAAAAGACTCACTTATGTAATACAGAAGGTCGCTAATAAAGACAACTGGATGTGCGTAAACAATATTACCTTGTCAACTAGCCACACTTTACTTTTTGGATAGGGAAGTTATGTAGGACGTAGGTAATCCTGAATTGTTGGTGAGTTATGCCTATGTATCCTCAAGTTATACAAAACGGGATTTGCACAGGGCTAGTTCCAGTGCCAGTTTTTCAGAGTTCAGAGGAGCCTCCATCGAGATTATGGTGTAAGGGCTGGTCTTATCTTCATGGAGTGGTGCTTATATGTCAGATGAGAGAGACAACTGAATGAACGATGGAGCATGAATCAGCTGACTTGCGAGCGCACCGTAAATATCTCATCACCCTCTGTTGTACCTGGGCGCCCGCCGATTGGTTACTTTTTACGACCATTGGTCGCTTGAAATTCTGGTGCTGCTTTGATATTCTGTGAATCAACCAATACAATGCAAAACCAGGATATTTGATGAAACGGATCCATCATTTACCGAACAAGTTACATTAGATGCATTCATTTTAACCTGCGCAGCGCTGGGTCTCCAACCGAACGCGCGGCGCTGGGGGGTAAATTATACCCCCTCGTATCTTCCGAACCAATAACTGCTGCGAGACGCGCAAGGCGGCGATCCAAAGCTCTCAATGAGATAAGTCTAACCCTTACCCTAAATTTGTAATATAAGGTCATATGTCAGGTCACGGTCAGGTCAAAGGTTAAAATCGAGTTATTTGAGTTGATGGGTCATACTTTTCATTCAAAGCCTTAGATTACGACTATTATTGCACACAAAGCTCTCAAAGGTATAATACATCTACCACATTACCGAAAGTTAAATTGTAAGCAAAGGTCAAGGTCAAGGTCAGGTCATAAAAGCTCACCATTGGCAAGAGGTCTACGAAAGTCATGCAACGCATGTTTTATGGGTTATTTTCACGCATAATTCGATAGCAGTAGCCATTTTCACACCCTGACCCTATATAATGGCCCTTAGGTGAAGTTCAGGTCAAGGTCACGTCGCAGAAGGTCAACATTTGCAATGAATTAACCAAAATAAAAAGTGCATGTTTCTAGACTAGTTTTGTCTCAAAAATACAGCGGTGGCATTTATTTGTCTGTATCTTGTCAGTAAAAGCCAAAAAACGCAACTTACAAAAATGACGTCAGGAGTTACTTATACTTAGAGAGCCAGTCAGTCAAAAATAAAGATATTGCTTTGACATTTGGTTTGGGTATGGTCCATACTTGGTTCTCTAATATATGTTCCGTTTTTTATATATTAGAAAATGTTGATTTTGTGAGATACAAAATCCCGGAAAAACCGTGTTTTAATTTTCTGGGGATCAAAGACTCAAAATTTGGAAACTTCGAGATAACCATTTTGAAGAAAATTCCATTCCTTCATTTTGACGTTTTTTATTTGCAATTTGCTTCAAAACACGATTTTTGCGATTTTTCGAACATTTATCGTTTTTCCACCAAAAATGACATGACATGACGTCACTAAAACATCATTATCTCCCAAACTACTTCACCAATTTCAATAAAATTTGTTAGAAGACGTAGAATGGGTGTAGCATAAAGTATCAAAAGTTTTACTTCGATATCTGGTACAGTTTTCAAGTTATTGAGAACATCCGGGAGGGGAGTAAAATTTACCCTCCAGCGCCGCGCGGGTTAACGCTCCTAGTCGTGCAAATGAGTTCGCACGATGTCTTCTGGAGAGTACCAACGGGCTTTTGTTTTTATTTCAAGTAGAGTGCAGCCTAAATTGTGTGCGACGTGCACGGTGTTCCCAGCTCGTCTTGCTGTTGCTACAATGTGTCAACCAATATATACCAGCGATATGGAACAGACTGGACCCAATCAGCTTCAACAGCACCAAAGATGATGTTACCGACACCAAACGGTGCAAACACAGCTTGCGAGCATTTACAACAACCAGAGCTATGACTGGAGAAAGAAATAATCCGGTCGAAGCACACATGCGACCTTGGAAGAATACACAAGCATAGGAATGCAATAGGAGGAAGGTTATAAACTAGAGCTGCATTGGGCCTGATGCCGTGGCACCTCTAACCTCCTCCAAGTTGCTCCAACCTGCAACTGTCGTATCCTATTGCACAGACAGTTGCAAGTTGGAGCAACTTGGAGGAAGTTAGGAGGTTAGAGGCGCCACGGAACAGGCCCATTGTGACAGTTGCCTGGTTCTGACGTCTCACCTGTGGTCCCGTAGATGGTCCTGCCGGCGGAAGGCCTTGTGACAGATGTCACACGGGTACGGCCGCTCGTCCGTGTGCGTCCGCTCGTGGATCAGCAGGTTGTAGCTCTTGGTGAAGTGGCGCTGGCAGTACTGGCAGATGAACTGCTTCTTCGGCCTCACAGCTCGGCCGCGGGCGGGCGGCGGTCGCCGGACCAGGGGCAGACCCAGACCAGGCAGAAGACCAGGCATCAGCGGTCCACACGGCGGCAGCGCCGGCATCAGAGCCGGAAACAGCGGCACCGGCTGCGTAGCAGACTCGGCCAGCCGCGAGAAGTCAAACTTGCCCGTCTTGCCGAACGCCGACGCCGACGCCCACGCCGACGCTGACGCCGACCCAAAAGCGGAGAGCAGGCAGTGGGATCGGAGCGACTCCCGCAGAGCGATGTACGACTCGAGCGTGGCCAGGCCGGGCGGGCCGGCGGCGGCGGCGGCGGCGGCAGCGGCGGCAGCTGGTGACGTCATCCTGCGCCGGGAGAGAGAGGCGGGCGGCCGACCGCTCCCGTCCGGTGCGGGGGCAGACTGGAGCGGTGCGGCGCGCGCGGACGGTAGCGGCCGCGGCCGCCACCGCCGCCGCCGCCCCCGGCTTACGCCCGCGCCCGCGCCGGAACGCTGATTGGCCGAGATAGCCGTCCGATCGCCGACTGCAACCGACCGCGAAAATGGCCGGTCTGCGCGCCGCGAGCCGACGCACCGCGACCCCCCACCTCCAGCGGAGGCTGCGGTGGGTTGATGGGCTCTGATCGGGCAGATACGGCCGGTTGACCGGCTGAGAAATCACGGATACTGCTGGGTGACCGGCTGAGAAATCACACCAGTCCGCCGGCCATTAGCGTCCAGGGCGGCTAAATTGAGAGATAGGCAGTGACTGATTCGTCGGGACGGCTGGCCGGCGGTCCCTGTGTCCCCGGTACCTCCTAAGACCTGGGCGTGGGCGTCCCGAGCAGACGACGCTATTCTTCAGACTGTCAACGGCAGACAGTCTGTCGGCCGATGTCACTGTATATCTGCTCTGTTTCTAACAACGGACAGTGACCGTTTCGGCTGTATCGGCTCTGTTTCTAACACCGGACAGTGACTGTTTCGGCTGTATCGGCTCTGTTTCTAACACCGGACAGTGACTGTTTCGGCTGTATCGGCTCTGTTTCTAACACCGGACAGTGACTGTTTCGGCTGTATCGGCTCCGTTTCTAACACCGGACAGTGACTGTTTCGGCTGTATCGGCTCTGTTTCTAACACCGGACAGTGACTGTTTCGGCTGTATCGGCTCTGTTTCTAACACCGGACAGTGACCGTTTCGGCTGTATCGGCTCTGTTTCTAACACTGGGTTTCATCTTGTCCTTTATATTTGTCGTAAAAATAACTTTAAAATAAGGAAGTATTTGAAGAATGGCATTTCCTCATACTAATGCAAATTAATATATTCTTCCCTTTGAAAAAGCATTTAATAATTATATTAGCCCACCCCGGGGGAAGGGGGGGGGGACTCTGAGACAACTTCGCCTCGGTGGGGGGGGGGGGGTCAAAATGAACTCCCACTAACTCGAAAGCTAAAAGGGATAGAAAGACGCGGAAAATCGGTCGAAAGCTCTCGACAAGGACATTCGAAGTAACTTCGGAATTTTGTTTGGCTCAGGTCAATATTGAGGTCACCAGAGGTCATCAAAGATCATATTTTCCAAGTAAAGGACTTCGCTCCAGAAACCTCCAAATATCTCGGGAACTATGCAAATGCTTCAATGCAACAAACTGAAAAACAATCGAAAGCTCTTAAAAAGTTCTACCGCCATAAGTGTCTTCAAATTTTAGCTCAGGTCAATAGTTTAGGCTCCAGAGGCCACCAAATGTCACGATGGCATTTTCTTCCAAAAAGTTTTTCGTAAATAACTTATCGGTTGAACAAAAAGCAATACTGTTAACACTATCGTGTTTGTCTCGTCAAGACGCATCGAAGCATTTTATGGTGACCTGGTTAGGTCAATGTCAAAATTTGACCTCAGGGCAAGGTCATTTGGTGACCCATGTAGGTCATGTTGCATATGGGGCGATGCGTCTTGACGAGACAAACACAGTGGTGTCATCCACACGTCTCTATCTTGATTGTATCAATAGTTATTGGCAAAAAGTGATGGTGACTTCAGATGACCTCAGATGACCTTGCAGAGGTCACTGAGCAACAACTGCATCCGGGTCATCAAGAATGAGCTAAAATAACATGATTATGACATAATTGACCTGATCTAATGCATATTCTCTGAATAGGAAGCATTTGCATATTTTCCCATCGAAGTATATTTATCCCATCGACGACATTCCCCATACCATCGATGGTCACGATATAAAAAAAAAATCGAGATAAACTAATTGTAGGTACTTATGATCTTATGAAATCCTGTAAGTTTCAAATTTATCGGACAAACACTGTGGCTTTGACACGACCACAAACATTTTTGGAGGTAAAGTCACTTTACGTGACCTGGTGACCTGACCTCAGATGACCTGAGGTCAAATTTTTCACACAATATGGGTAATTGATGCCCAAACAGCTGTACCGAATTTAGTGGCGCTGCGCGTCGCTGTTTTCCGCTATTCTTGAAAAACATGACGGGGTCGAAATGATTCCCACCAGGGCGAAGATTAGTAGGTATGCTCTTTTTTGCTTTCAGGCATGTCAATGACTCACATTTAGGTATATGAGTCGACCCATCGTAGACACAACACTCAAAGCATGACTCAATTCTTAACTCAAAACGGTGCTAATCATATTTGATTCGAATAAGGTCATCACACAACAGAACGTGAGCTTCCTTCAAATCCGAATTAAGTCATGACTTAAGTCAACTTTAAATTGAGTTAGATTATTCAATCTTGTTGATTAAGTCAAGAGTTCACTTACCTATCTAAAACCAGTAAGATATCTACTTGACCTCATTTATATTTCTTCCAATCTGTAGAATAAGGGCCACCACACAACTAATATAAGTTTTGATATTATGACTCGGAGTCATCCTGAGCTCAAGGGCATTATTACAAGAACTTAACTGTTCATTGGATGGACTTAAAATCAAAATGGCAAGGCCAGCTAGCAATATTTTCTAATTTCTGCGACAACTCGAAGCTATCTGCGATTTGACAGTTTGTCATTTGAATTGGCATTACACGGGTTCTATAGAACGTTTTTATCCAGCCTGCTGTTAACCGCCAATTAGTAAATGTAAGACAATTAGAAGGCGAGAGATGACATTGTTGAGTGCCAGTTAATCAGATTATTTATATGGCGGCTTGTTATCCCGTAGAGCGTATCGGCAAAAAAAAATATTGATGTGAAAGAACGAAAACTATTCCTGTCCTCACACAATAATGATTTCGCTATGGTGAGGTACGAAATAATCCAAGGAAAAACGAATGTTTTATAAGGCCCCAAACATTGTAAGGAGATATGCAGAAGGAAAATGATAGGCTTCAAATATCATTGGTAGTTGCGGGGCTCTAAGCCCAAATCATCATGATCAAAGAAGGAAAATAAATGGCAGAAGCAATCCACCACTCTTCGTTGCAGCGTGAACTTATCCCACCGTGTTTTCTTCTTCTTCTGAATAAGGTTCCTCATCACGTCCCGAGCCCGCTCGTGCATATCATTGCCGCCGGCTCCAACTGGAGGTGACAACGGTGGGAATTCACGGCCGCGTCGGTCACACGTGAGACGCGTATCGCCCACCCTATGACGATACAACGTGACAGGATCTCCGACCGGCGACCTGTGCTGGCGGAGCATCAAAAGCGATCGCCTGTTAGGAGCTTACGCTGTCCGAGTACACCTGTTCACAGATATAATCCGGTTAGGGTGACGAGAATAGACGGAAAATAAGCGATGATCAGGTTGGTTGAAGAATTGACTCTCACGTGTTTCCAACAAATCGAACAGAAAGGGCAGTGTGGCCATTACTATCCAGGGTTTCTTAAGCCCAGGCTACACTATGCGTGATTGTCAAGGAAATCACGCGCATGTTCTCCGTGTTTGCAGAACTTCCTTGACGTCCGGGATCTGCCGGTCAAGCAAATCACGCAAGGAAAATGGATAAACGATTGCATTTTTTAATCGATAAACCACTGCATAAATATCTACCAGCTTCAACACAAGTTTCAACACTCACAATTTGCTCAAACAGTTCTTCATTCATCTTCCGCCACGATACTCAGCACAAATTATTCAAGTTTAGGTCTAGTATAGACTACAATACGCGAAATCAAGCAAAATGATACAAAACCTGCAACACGCAATCTCGGAAAAAAGTTCAGAATTTTGAACTTTTCATCGTTCCGTCCGTGACGTGTCTGCGGAACTTCCTTGACGTTTCATCCGGGATCTGCGTGATGTGCCAGTGTAGCTCACCCAATGCATTTACTATCAGCAGAACTTGCCCTGTCACGCAAAACCCCAAGACTCTGACGAGTGCGCCAAAATATGACGCATTTGTGAGACACTCAAATGGACGTCATTTGGAGATAATGGCGGAGACATCATATAGGCTTGCGGGATGACCAATATTTATACGTACAAAATTGAGGGGCGGGTCGGGGTTTGTGTGCCGAGACCGGGCGGCGGGCTGCGGGTACCAGTGAACATGTGTGTGCATGTTTGCGCACTGAGTATGTGTATCTGTGTGAATGTGCATGAACGTTGTAATTTCACGCCATAACTTCACGAGATGTATTGCGCCAACGAGCAAACGGCGCCGCGTTATAAACGCATTTGCGTTTATGCGTCAATTGCACTTGCATTTATACTGTCATGTCGAGCCAAGACAGAACATATGTATATCTATCTGTTGTGACAAGCACCGACATGAGAAGACAACTCATTGCAATTACGAATTGCAATGTTTTAGGAACATTTACAATCCTGACTCGCCATGCCCAACGGAAGACTTGTTGTTCTCTACTTGTTAAGTCTGTTTTATCATTATTGCAACAAATAAAGAAGCATAATCGTACAAACATGCACATATTTGTGTGCAACGAACCAACTTATTAAAATTATATAGTCTATCAATGGCATTTTTAACATATTATAAAACTCACCCAAACATGCAGTCTCGAAAAAAAACTCGAAATAATTTTTTTTTACAAATGCAAAGTTGACCGCTCATAATAATCACCGACAGGTCGCTGAGCCGAAGAACGGTGAGATGATATACCTACCTTGAGCTCTTTGAAACGGAAAATATTGTGTAGGTATGACCATTAATTATGCACACGTTATACGTACACATTGACACAGGTTTGCTAAATACCATGTATGCATTCTCCAATGCAGCTCGTGCTGATAGTGATACAGAAAAATGAGGATCGATCACGACCGGCCGGATTTTTCCACTTCAATACCACGTTTGAATCCTAAAGATCGAATAACGATATATCACAATCATGAGCAACCAATCAACCGATTAATACTATTATCTTTATAAATATGTACCTATGATAATCAAGTTCTCCAAAAGACCAAAACGAGTCATGATCTAGGAGGGACTCACTAACGAAGATGTCCCGGAGTAGCACATTATGTCCCGGAGTAGCACATGTGTCCCGGAGTAGCACATGTGTCCCGGAGTAGCACATGTGTCCCGGAGTAGCACATGTGTCCCGGAGTAGCACATGTGTCCCGGAGTAGCACATTTTTTATTTATGTATTGCGGCAGGGAGCTTCGCTACTGTTACGGCCTTTCTTCTAAAAACTTCAACTATCGGCACCGCGAAATATAATATCTCCTGGCTTAGTGAAACTGTCGTTAATTGTTGAGCCACCCTCAACTTATATCACATTTGCATCGCTAATTCTGTTCGCTTTAATCTCAATCCGTCTTCAAGCGATACGGTCTTTAAAAAGAGTGTGTGTACTCAGAGACGTGGGAACCGTGGGGGCAGTGGGGTCAACTCTCCCCCCCCCCAAACTTTGGAGCTGGTGGGACACCCCCCCTAACTTTTTACACGATCAATCGACTCTGTATAAGAACAAGGGCATTTCCACCGGAGTTTCAACGGCGGCGCGCAGCGCCGCGAAATTTGTCACAGCTGTTTGGACATAAATTACCCACACGGTGTGAAATTTTGACCTCGGGTCATCTTAGGTCAGGTCACCAGGTCAAGTCAAGTGATCCCACCTCCAACATGTTTGCGGTCGTGCCACAGCCAAAGTGATTGACCAAACGGTTTGAAACTCACAGGATGTCATCAGGTGATAAGTACCTACAATTCGTTTTTCTCGATTTTGTTTATATCGGTGACCTAAGGTCGGGTCAGTTTCGTGACCTACCCACTATAAGTCAATGGGGAAAATTAAAACACATATAAATCTATGGGAAATTAGTAAATTTGACAACTTTTCACCAGATCCATCACTCTTGTGACAAATGCAAAACCTATGTAACATTTCTGTTTTTTAATCTCTACGAGGTCAACTCGGGTGACCCCTAGGTAAAGTATGTTTTTCTTCAATAACTCTTTACCAAATCAAAATAGAGAAATGGGGTTTTCACCATTGTATTCGGCTTGTCGAGACGAATCACTTGATGTAAAAGTTGACCCTGACCTCAGGTCAGGCCAATTTTTGTATATGGCCTAACTAGGTCACCAAATATATCATTCGATGCGTCTCGACGAGAGAAACAGAATAGTGAAATCTGTTTTACTCGATCGTACGTCTGTCAAAAGTTTTATAAAAAACAATTCGGCAATTATTATAATGTTTCAAATTAAATGGCTTCTGCTGACGTAACTATTGGCTTGAAATATTTTTTTCTGATAGAACCTTAGTGACAGCAAACAAACAAAAAATCATCTTTCGAACATTTTTTTCCGCTCTTTTAGTTATCGAGATATATACGGTTTTATCAAGGGCACTCATATATATAGACGGAATATAACCTTTGGTGACCTCTGGTGTCCTCAATATTGACCTGTCCTAAAAATGGCCCAAGTACTTTCGATAGAGCTTGTCTCGAGCTATCTGAGCTTTCTCGAGCTATCGTTTTCCGCTTGTCGCTACGTTGCGTGTTTTTTATCTTAAGGGGAGGGAGGGAGGGAGGGGGGGGGGGCGGAAATCACACCCCCCCCCCCGGCAGTTCGTGGTTGGCGCGAACCTCCAGCAGTGCGCGTGTTAATGGACCTTAATTCGGCAACAGTCAACTAACAAACAAAATAACTAACTAAATAACTAACTTATATATAAGTAGATGAGCCTTTTTTTCTGAAAAATTCGTGTGTTCTAAATGCATTGCTTTGCCAGCTCACTTGGTTGAATACGACCGTATAACGAGAAATTCATAACAAATACACCTGCAACATTGACCATAGCAACGTAAAACACGGCATAGCATAACTCGCTTCAAGCCAAGTATGATACTCGCACCAAATGTATGCTAAATGCATGATTTTGCCATGGTCAACTTAGTGCGAGCCCGGCACATCACCTCACCAGCTACCTCATGATCGGGGTCAGTTAAGTCCGCGGGTTCTGGATTCAGGCACGGTGAAAGCTCTCCAGTACCGCTTCTCCGGCTTTTTGTGACCCAAGTACCAGTGTCTTCATGTTTACAAGCTTTTCTCTATTTTGTTTTGCTTGTTAGGCGACCCATTTCCTTATATGACATTGATACCCATGTCCTTAAATATATGACATACTATTGGCAATAAGCAGCATTGGGTATGGAAAAGAGCGGCCCACGTTGCTTCTCTTGAGTCTTAATTTTTGTCGTATTGCCAAAAAGTTCGCCCCCCCCCCAACTTCAAAGTAGTTCCCACGCCCTGTGTGTACTGTTTTGGAATGCCAAAACATATTATTCTTACGGTAGGAAGCTATTGGTTTGATTGTTGGATACGATAAAACTCACATCTGGAGCCCCTCTAGTTGAATTTTCACTTATATTATGTTTTGCTTCGATATCGATAAAACGATCGCCACTATAATCAGAGGGAAGAAGATGTTATGCAAAACGCCGCACCTAAGACAATACATAATCCATACGAACAATGCTAAAGGGAAATAATGACCTTTTGATTTTTTTGCAACAATTTCCTAGGCTACCGTTGTGGTATAAAAATGATGTGATCTAAATTTAAGAATGAAATAAAATGATTCCCTAATTCAAGGTTTGAAGTTTGGAAGAATTAAAAGCAAGTACATATACTTATTTTACTTATTTCAGAGTTCATGATCGGTGTTACATCCAATTTTACTTTTTTTTAATGAATCGAGAACACTAAATGCATCGAGAACACCGGTCGCCGTCCGGGGCCAAACTAGATAGCCGATTTCAATGCACTTTTTCATGTTTATTGATTTTTCATTAAAGTTTGGTACATATTCGCAAAAGATAGAGTGCATGAAACATATTATATACCTTCATGGTAAATAGCAATGCGTAGGCAGGCTAATTTTAGCTGGGACAGTGAATTCGTTACCTAGTACCTACCTACTTGTGAGCAAGATTACTTTGCTTGTGAGTACCTACCGACCGTTATAAGCGTAGACCGCTTATCAACTTTAACTTGAAATATCTTTCGGTAGGAATAGGTATATGGAAAATGTGATGCATTTACAATATATTTTTGTCTCGTCTATCTATTTCAAGTAATAACTCCATTTTTGAGGAAAAGAGTCATTATTTCCCTTTAACAAACCGTCGAAAAGCAAAATGGCCGTCGAGGCTCTGTTTGGCAGCTGCTATCAGCGCTCACGAGCTGTTTTGTATAAATGCTATTGGCCGGCGCTAACGATATGCTAGCAAATTTGTATCGATATTTCGATATTAGCAATGCTTCTAGTAGTGGTAAGCCCTCTGGGGTCTACCTGATAACTTTTTGCTACCAGCCAGTTCCTGGGGTCTTTGGAATATCTCAGCCACTAGTGTGAATCTGGAAAAATGAAAGGTATGGTTCGATTCAGAAAATTATGTTCTATAAACCAGTGTCAATAACCCCAAATAAGCGATGTGAGTAAACACACTCCCTTTGGGATATCAAACTGACTCTAATGCGACTTTTAATTCTGCATGGGAATTTAGCAATATTTGGCTCAACGAACCTGAGAATCATGGTCGCGGCATAGGAGCAAGCATGACGAACAGCGTCACACGGTGTCGTTTTCAGGCGAGATTATCGATCAAGGTCAATCGATATGAGACAGGGTTCCGTAGTCACTACCAGTCAGCACCGAGGATAACTACAAACATTGCGGCAGCAGAAACGGCTGTTTCCCGTAATGTCGAGTCCCTGTAGCGCAGTGGATAGCGCGTTGGACTTCTAATCCAAAGGTCCCGGGTTCGAATCCCGGCAGGGATGGGTTTTAAATGATAGTTCACAGTAAACATTGCATGGTGCGTTCTGCAGTGACACGGTTGTGTTACCCCGGTCTGGACTGCAGAGTGGCAATGCTGGTCACCGTCACACAGAGATGCATGCACGTTGCACAACACTGCTCAGGGTGAAGACAATCAGTTGCAGTACCTATTGCAACACTTCGACACATTTATGATACATTGATACACCCACGAGGTGCCTGCTATTGTATACGCCAGTTTAGCCTCAGTCGGTTCACTCTTGACACAAAGGGAAAACCAGGGGCGTCTCCACGGATTTTTGAGTGTGGAGGGGAGGGGACAAAGTGCCGAATGAACCATCAGTGCGGTTCGCGACAATGTGAAGGAAAATAAGTTTTTACCTTATAATTTGTACTTGGGAACGCAATTTTTAGTTGTAACTTGTATCTATCAGCTTTCTTTTTAATACTTAAAACTATAACAGGTGATAGATGAAAAACAATAACTTCTTCGGTAATCTCATTGGTATATTGTTCAAACGACGCTATATTCGATAGGCACTGCCAGGCGATTCGCTCATCGCTGTTTGGCATGCATATCCTAGTTATTCGTGTTACATAGAAAGCTATTGCATACTAATTATAAGAAGTGGCAGCCCCCTGCCCGTCTGTCCGTTCGGATGTCATCCGATTACTTAATAACTCCGGGCACCTTGCAGTCAAAACTGCTAAATTTGACATGTTAGTGGGGATGTAGGGTCGCACTAGCGTAGATAAATTTTGCGTCGATCCATGATCACAAATCACAATAGACTGCAATTATAATTATTCTTAATATGCCGTGAATATCAGATCTTATATGCGCCACCCGGCTGCCACTGGACTGGCTTTTTGCTTTTGGGAGACACTAGCTCGGTGGTCATGGGTTTTCAGGGTCAGGGGTTTGATAGATATTTAGAAGGTCGGTCATCGGTGGTGCGATGCAAGGTAACATCACTGGCGTGTTTGCTTTCCTCTTATTTCTCATAAGCTCAGCGCAACTCACTGTTTTGCATGCTGGCCGACCCGGGCTGCCCGTAACTGTACCAGGACAGATCGGTCCGGAACCGGTGACTGCCTCTGCCTCGTTGTGCGGGATAGTCGTTTGTGGACAGCTGGCTGAAACGGATGCGGATTAGAGCTGTTCATGGAATGGGAATCCCCATGGAACCCATGGAACGGGATGGAAATGGGTGGGAATGGGGACATTTTTCGAAATGTAACTGGTTGGAACGGATTTGGGACAGACCATATAATTGTTTAGCACCACAAAAAGTGAAATATGCTGAAACGGGTGGGAATGGGAGCCCGATCAATTATGAATTCGGCTTAGAACAGGTTTGGGTCTGGCTGAATGGGCTGGAACGGGATGGGGGCTGAAAATGTGTCCCATGAAGGGTTCTAATGCGGATGAAGTAGCTCATGTACTTGGAGTAATAGATGAAGCAGTTATCCAAAAACTACCTCGGTTTGCAAACTTGAAACGCATTCGGGCAGAACTTGAGCAAAATGGCTCGCATATTTTATGTTTGTATTTGTATTATTTGTATTACGATCGTGGGGTTATCCACAATAAGTCGTGGCTATTACCACCCCGAGTCAAACGGTACAGGAATAGAAACATGCAGGTCCAAAACACGAGACATATGCCACACACACATACATACACACACACAAACACATTCAGCGACGTCCTGTATCGCCAGCGGTTGTCAGATGTGCCTTCACAGCACGAACAAAGCATCGTTGTGTCATTTCGGCGACACCGGCAGGCAGTGCGTTGTACAATGTACAACGCTGGAGCACGATAGGCAAATCGTCGTTTCCCAGCCTCGGTTCTTGGTCTGGGGAGACGCAGGAGTCTGTCCTGCCGGGTGGTCTTCTCACGTATGTATGCATGTATGTATTGACAGTAAAAACACTCTCCGATGCATAAAACGGCTATTCTGAGTGTCGCGTCATGGTTAAAAGGTAGAGACATGTTAAAAACGACACTCAGCAACATGCATACTAGAAACTGAATTACACTCCATGATCATACACACACTCACACAGCGACCGACATAAACATACACGACACCCATCATACACCATGTAAAAGAGCACCGAGCTGACGTTTAAAAGAAGCTAAAGACGCCTCGCGCAGGTCCGGCGGCAACGCGTTGTAGCGCTGCGCTACACTGTATAAAAAGCGTCTCTTGCCGGCTTCGGTTCTCACGCGCGGGAGGGCCAAATCAGCGTCCTGGCGTGTGCTTCTAGCTCGAAACTCAGAAATTGTCGAAAGCCGGGAAGCGAGAGCCTGTGGTTCCCCGGTGGTGCGAATTTTGTGAAGAAGATTGAGGGATTGAAGTTCGTACAGCTGCCGGGCCGTGTGCCAGCCCAGTTCAACTCGCACGTCCGATATGTGATCAAATTTACGCCGGCCAGAGACAGCGCGCAAGTCAAAATTGAGGATTTTTGGAGGCGCTGCATGTTTTTCTCTGAGCCGTTGCCGAACACCGTCAAACAGTACATCGGACAAACAAGCTCGCAAGCGAATCAGGCGCGCCCTGCCGCAGTACCTTGTGGGTCAAGGCAAGCGTGCGAGCCTCTGCCATCTGTCGGGGCGCCATCCAGCGGAGTTTCTCACGCAGATCAGCCACATGCTCGAATTTACGCCGTCCAAAGATGACTCTGGCAGAAAAGTTCAATATCTATTGAATCCTGTCGAAATTTTTCTGGGTGCCATTCCCATAGACTGTAAGGCAGTAGCTGATCCGCGCGAGCACCAACGCTATATGTTATGTTATGTTATACATTTATTTTATAAATTTAGTCCAAAGCTTTTGAATGGATATATTTACCAGTTTGAAACTTTGATTACCGAGCGGAGCGAGGTCTTCCGTTAACTAGGGGAAAATCTACGTATGAGGGGCCCGACCGCAGCCATGGTTTTAAGAAGCATATTTCTTTGCAGCTATTCGGTCAAAGTGACTAGCAGATGAGCCCACTAGCGGATCCAGATAAGGGGGAGGCATGGCGGTCATTGCCCTCCCCCAAAAACGCCTGAAATCGGGAAAAATTGACACATTTCCTGATATATAAGAAAATCTAAGCAACTTCTACTAAGCAAACTTTGTTTTAAACTACCTATAGCATAAGCAAGCGAAATCCGATAAGTTTTCAGAATTGTGTGAGACTTTTTGGAATCCCCCCCCCCCCCACCACTGTTCTGGATCCGCCAATGGCCCCATACACAGGCACACAGTAGCGGACTGACGACATTACAAGACCGTCCACTATACGAGGCAGCACCTCAGCCGGCAAACCATGTTTGGCGTGGAACAGTGACAGCAATGCACTATTGGTTCCAAAATAAGCGTCCCGCTGGGTTAGAGACTGTCTGTAGTGAATACCTGCATTCTTGCCATTCCCGGTCGGTCTGGGAGGTAGGCTGTCCGACACACTCTAGTGCTCGGCGGGACAGCCTATACAGCTTGGCTACACTGACGCTACACTGCCTGTATAGGCTGTTCCGCGCAGCATTGTTGTGCACCGTACAGCATAACCTTTCAGGAGTTTCATTTTCTGGAGGTGATATGTTATACCACGGGTTATCAAGATTCGTGCACACGGTTATTTGGTCGTCTTATGATCCTATTGCTATGTAACATAAGTTAAATTAGGTTACAAACCTGACCCGATAAACAACAGGCCAGCGTTCCGCGTATTTGCCACTCGTGGGTGCACGGAGAGCTGTGACAAAAAGATAACGGAGACGCCAAACGTCCTCGTTTGAAGCAGGCTCATTTCTACCTTCGGGTAAATAAATAACACTTAAATTTCGATGTCCGTTTAATATCATCTTTAGAACTTGCATCGTCATATTTCAGGTAAATACAGTATTGTATATATGCTTAGGCGTTATTTTGTGTACATCCTACCGTTTGTGTTGTACAGTTATGGCACGGCCGCCTCCAAAACAGATGCTTGTCAGTCATCGGCTCTCGACGTCATGCTGTTCAAACTATGTTTTAAATTATGAGTCCTTGCAACGAAATTTGGATATCTGAAGGCCAAATTGCCCCCCCCCCCCAAAAAAAAAACTGAGCGGCTGGATCCGCCCCTGTTCACATCAACGTTCGCGGGTTGCGCTGCGCCGGCCTTTTTAACTGCGCCCAGGCACGTAACCAAGGGGAGGGCGGCGGGGGCGGCAGCCCCCCCCCCCCCCCCCTGGAGGCCAGGAGGGCCCTTTTCGGCGCGCGCAGCGCGCCGAAAAGGGCCGACGAGACCGCGCGAAGCGCGGTATCATAGGCTCTTTACTACACGAAGCGTGGTCTTTAGAGAGTTTAGAGGACTTCAGAGGCCCTTTAGGGCCACCAGGGCCCTCTCTGAAAGACCAGAGGGCTCCTTGGACGTTCAAAAGAGCCCTGTGCATGTCAGAGGGGCCCCTGGCCAGACTGAAAGGGCCCCTGAGCGGGTCAGAGGGCCCCCTGAGCACGTAGAATGCTCAGGGGGCCCTCTGAGCATTCGACGTGTTCACCCCTGAACACGTCGAATGGGCCCCTAGCCAGCACAGAGGGGCCCCTGGGCAGGTTGAGAGGCCCCTGAGCATGTCGACAGGGCGACAAAGCGGCCATCGCAGTCCTTTGCCAGGTCATAAGGGCCCCTGAGCAGGTTGGAGGGCCCCTGGACAGACCAGAAGGCCCCTAAGAAGTTAAGAGGGCCCCTGTGCAGATCAGAGGGGCCCTTCCCAGACTGAAAGGGCACCTAGGTGGGTCAGAAAGGCCCCTGAACATGCCGAATGAGCCCCTATCCAGCACGGAAGGGCCCCAGGCCAGGTCGGAGGGCCCTCGGAGCATGTCGCAAGGCGACAAAGCAGCCAGTGCAGTCCCTTGCTAGGCCGGAAGGGCCCCTTAGAAGGTTAAAGGGCCCTGGAGAGACCAGAGGACCCCTGGAAAGTTAAAAGGGCCCCTGCGCAGATCGGAGGGGCCCCTGACCAGACCGAAAGGACCCCTGGACGGGTGAGAAGGGCCCCTGAACATGCCGAAGTGGCCCCTGGCCAGCACGGAGGGGCTCCAGGGCAGGTCGGAGGGCCCCTTGAGCATGTCGGCAGGGTGACAAAGAAGCCAGCGCAGGCCGACCAGAAGAGTCGCTGGGCCGATCGGAGGGGCTCCTGGGCAAGTCAGAGGGGCCCCTGGCTAGACCGAAAGGGTCCCTGGGCCGGTCGGAAGGCCTCTTGAACAGGCCGGATGAGTTCCTAGCCAGACTGGAGGGGCCCCTGGGCAGGTCGGAGGTGCCCCTGAGCAGGGGCGGTGGATTGCGGGGCAGGGTACCCAAAATTCTCCCCAGTCGAAAATCCTGGCGGGCAAAGGGTAGTTTTTCCCTCCCCCAGATTTTGGCCTGCTCAATCTGGGGGCAACATGACCCTTCCCCTCACAGGATTTGCATTTGAGGGGGGATTTTGGGTACCCTGCGCCCCGTAATCCGCCGCCCCTGCCCCTGAGGATGTCGGCAGGGCGACAAAGAAGCCAGTGCAGTCCCTGGCCAGGTCGGAAGGACCTCTGAACAGACCGAATGGGCCCCTTGACACACAAGAGGGGCTTCTTGGAAGGTCAGAGGAGTCTCTGGTGAGACCGGCAGGGTCAAAGCACGTAGAGATCCCAGATGAAGATTAAATACAAAGAGGACTTACCCCTCAATAAAAAGTATTAAAAGCGGAGCCTTCGGGTATATTGTAACACCCTTCGTCAGGGTGCTACAATATACCCGAAAGACCCGATTTTATTTTTTCCTGTAGAGTAAGCCCTCTTTGTATTATATATATCACCCACCCCACATCATGTCTTTTCGCTTCGCGGATCCCAGATGAGTCCCTGAAGAGGTCGGAAGGGCGTAGAAAAGGTCAGAGGGGCCCCTAGACGATCTGAAAGGACCTTGGGCCTTTCACCAGTAAGAATACAGTTGTACAGGGAATAACACTCAAAATTTTCGCGCCGCTCCGCGGCGCAATTTAACTACAAATTCAATT
>JAXIVJ010016750.1:0-28011 GCA_036785665.1 Chirona hameri | reverse complement strand
AGGTCCCATAGGTTTCCGAAGGTCAAATTTCGGGCATATATGGGTACTAGGGTGGTCCACGCTACAGTGTGAAAATGTAAATGTGGGATGTAGCGGGCAGGGTGTCGCTCTTGTTTCACTTCATATTGGACATGTCCATGCAAAATTTCGTGCCGATCGGACTATGTTTGCAACTCCCCCATAGCGTCGACTTTTGTCCTCCCCCGGTGCATGATGACTTCTTACAAGGGAGCGTGCATGGTGGCTTATTGGGCACCCCGAATGTGAGATAACCGGTGCCAGGCTGCCTCTAAAAGGCAGGTGCTCCGTAAGTTTCATTTCCATCACGGAATCGAGAAGAAGACCAAACCTGTGGGCTGCCAAGGAGGTGATAGGGGCAGTCCTCTTGATCTGGGGCGGGCCGGGATCCTGACCTCCGGCTCTCCGAACCGCCAAGTACAAGCTCCTGAACCTGGTGGCCAAGTACGAGTCCCTCCAACAACATCATAAACGGGCATCCGAAACTGTTCGATGCAAGAGGAAATGTTCAAGGGGGACCTGGAGGACCTCTTCAACCTGGCGAGCAGGATGCCCTCGATCGGATGACCGTGAAGGATGACACAGCCTTTCTTCGCAGCCAGCGGGAGGATCGAGCGACCTCGTCCATGACGGGCTTAGACTGCGTCACAGTTCGGGCCCAAGAGAGGAAGAAGGAGAGGGAGCGAGCAGAACAGATGAGGAAGGAGCGCTCGAAGGAGAAGGAAACCAGGGCCTCCGTCGTACGGTCTGACCGCCTGTCCTCATCTTCGTCCGCCTCCCCCGGGGAACAGACAACAGCGATGTAGACTTCCCTGTCCCAATCCCCAGAAACGGAGTAAAGCCCAGGGAGCAAAATCCACAGCCTTCCTCTTTGCGGTGGACATTACCTCCACCTTGGATCGGTGCAAGGTCTCGGACCGGGTGGCGATGGGGACGATGGGAGCCGTTGCAAGGGCATCCGGGCAGGACCTGAGGAGTCATTCCTTGTTTCGCAGCACCATTCGACGCCACAGAATCAGGAATGGGGAGGCCATCGCCAAGTCTGAAACGGTAAACATTCCGGAGGGGATTCCTGTCCTTGTCCACTGGGACGGAGTTACTTCCTGACCTGTTGGGCAAGCACCGGGTCGACCGAATCGTCATCCTGGTCACGGCTGGGGAAGAACATCTCCTAGGAGTCCCCAAGATACCCCGCAGCACAGGGACGTCTCAAGCAGAGACTGTACTCAAGGATCTCGGAGGCTCAGTTGGAGACCAGAGTTCAGGGCTTGGTGGTGTTCGACACGACGGCATCAAACACAGGGCTGTATGAAGGAAACTGCGTGAAGATCCAGGAAGGCCTTGGACGCGAGCTCCTCTGGGTGGCCTGCCGACACCACGTCCTGGAGGTTGTCCTGGGGTACGTGTTCAAGAGCTCCTATGGACCCTCCGGAAGACCAAACATCCCTCTCCTCTATTCGTTCGATCTAGAGAACGTTGGAGCTTCATTGACCAGTCTTCTTGGAGCTCTGCCATGGAAAAGGATAGCTTCCATGCTCTTCTGACCGGGGGGCTCTCAGATCACAGGAAGCGAGCCCTCCACGAGCAGAAGAGGTCTCTGGAGAGTGGCACTGACCCGAGGGAGGACTGCGAAGAACTCCTCTGGCTCTTGTACCTGTTCTTGGGAGGAGACCACGAGAAAGACTACAGGTTTCGGGCCCCAGATGCCTTCCACCAAGCCAGGTGGATGGCCAAGGGAATTTACGCTCTGAAGGTCTTCCTCTTCCGAGGTCAAGTAAAGCTGACCGCTCACGAGCTGCAGGTCATGGAGGAGATTTCCCTCTTCGTCGCCCTTCTGTACACCACCAACTGGAATGAGGCCATGGTCCCTCAAAGAGCTCCCCTCAACGACCTCATCTTCATGCGAGACCTCTCGATGGATCCCCAAACCAGGGGTGGCGGACGTGGCGCTTAAAGCCTTCCGTCGTCACCTTTGGTACGTCTCGGAGGACCTTGTGGCTCTGCCCTTCATGAACGAGAGAATCTGCATCGAGTAGAAGGAGGTCATGGTCAGGAACCTGTTCAGACGTGAGAGAAAATGCCTCAAGCGACTGGACAGGAAGAGGTTCTCCCCGGACATTGACCTGAAGGACTTCGTGACCTCCAGGACTAGGAGCAGGACCTGGATATTATTCTTCCTGGACGGGAGGAAGAGGTGGGAACCCTCTTGGAGACGAGTCTTGGGACATGGGAGACTGAGGCTACCTTCCTGGATATGAAGAGGAACGTCTCGCAGATGAAGGTAGTCAACGACGCGGCGGAGAGAGGTATCGCCTTCGCCAACTCCTTCAACTGTATCATCACCAAGGACGAGGTCCAGCAACAGTACCTCCTGAAAGAAGTGGCCAAGCACGGGAGGGAGCAGCATTCCATCTCCAAAGCAGAATATATGGAGTAAAATGTCTGTTTTCGTATGTGTTTTTTTTTATTTATTTGAAGTTGTTTGTTTAGTTTACTGCCTCTTCGGGGGGACCTCTAAATATTCTCCGATTGGATCGAAAATTCACTCGATTACGTGTATCAGCATTTGAATTAAAAACAAGATCATGCCCAGACGAATTTACAACATTGTGGATTTTGGACCACCCTAATGGGTACACTTAACATAAACGTCTATATCTCGAGAACTAAAAGAGGTAGCGACGCGCGGAAAAAGCGTCCGAAAGATATTTACATTTTTTGTCACTTTTGGATTTTGATCTGACCCTATGTCCATTTCACTCTATGTCCATAATTAGGTCAGCAGAGGCCATTGAACTTCAAACATTCTAAAAATCGCCTAATTGTTTTCAGGAATTTCAGGAATTTCAGGAAGAACAGTAGTACATTTTTTCACCATTGTGTTTCTGTCGTCGAGACGCATCAAATGGTATATCGGATGACCTAGTTAGGTCATATCCAATAAATGACCTGACCTAGGTCAGGTCAAAATCAGACCTGTTTTCAAGGTCAACTTCACATCAATCGATGCGACTCGATGAGCCAAACACAATGGTGAAAATCCCATTGATCTACCTGTATTTGGGAAGGAGTTATTGAAGAAAAACCACACGTGGCCGCGGGGTCACCTGAGTTGACCTCGTAGAGGTCAAAGAACAAACATGTGGCATGGGTCTTTGTATTGGGCACAAGAGTGGTGGATCTGGTGAAAACTGGTCAAATTTAGCTATTTACTATGGATTTTTGCGTTTTCATTTTTCCCGTTGACTTATATTGGGTAGGTCACGAAATTGACCTTACCTTAGGTCACCAATATACAAAATCCGAGATATAAGAATCGCAGGTACTTATGACCTAATTAAATCTTGTGAGTTTCAAACCTATTGGTCAAACACTAGCTTAAGCACGAACACAAAATCAAAAACGTCTTTGGAGGTGGGGTCACTTGACGTGACCTTCTGATGACCTGAGATGACCCGAGGTTGAAAAGTTTACCCAATGTGGGTAATTGATGCTCAAACAACTATGCCAAATTTGACGGCGCAGCGCGCCGCCGTTTGTAAGCGATTCACGAAAAACCTCCGGGGAGGCGGATATCTGTCCCCCGTCGGTGCGCGTGTTAAGGGGTTAACGGGTGAACCACTGAACAGGTTGGCCATCCTCTAGTTACAGCGATACAAAAGAGGGCAACACAACAATTATTTGATTGCCCCAGACAACTCAACTTGAGTTTTCATCAAATCTAGCAGGAACATCATATCTTCCATTCCGGGCATCACATCCTCTAGAAAGGATATCACATTTTCCACTAGGGGCATCGCATCTTCTACTCAGGGCATTACACATTCTACAAGGGGTACCACCGGTTCCAGTAAGGACATCACATCTGCCAGTAGGGGCATCACAGCTTCCAGTAGAGGCATTTCATGTTTCACTAGGGGCATCATATCTTCTGCAGGGGACATCACATCTTCTACAAGGGTCACCACATCTACTAGGGACATCACATCTTCCTCTAGGGGCATCACATCTTCCACTAGGGGCACAATATATTCCACTAGGGGCATCACAGCTTCCAGTGGAGGCATCACATCGGCACTATGTGCATCGCGTCTTCTAGAGTAGGGGCATCACATTTTCCCACAGGGTCCTAACATCTTCCACTAGGGGCATCATATTTTCCAGTAGGGGCATCGCTAGGGCACCACGACCACAGCTTCCACTAGCGGCATTGCATCTTCCACAATAGGCATTAGGTACGTCTTCCATTAGAGGCATCACATCCTCTACTAGGGCACCACATATTCCACTAGGGGCATCACAGCTTTCAATAGGGCCATCACATCTTCTACTAGGGCACCGCATATTCCACTATGGGCATCACAGCTTCCAGTAGGGTCATCACATCTTATACTAGGGCACCACATATTCCACAAGGGGCATCACATCTTCCACTAGGGGCATCACAGCTTTCAATAGGAACATCCCATCTTCCTGTAGGAACATCCCATCTTCCTGTAGGGGCATCACATCTTCCTGTAGGGGCATCACATCTTCCACTAGGGGCATCCCAGCTTCCAGTAGAGGCATCACATATTCCACTGGGGCATCACATCTTCCAATAGAGGCATCGCGTCTTCTAGTAGGGAATCACATTTTATAATAGGGCCTTAACATCTTCCACTAGGGACATTACATTTTCTAGTACTAGGGACATTGATTAGCGCATCACAGCTTTCAGTAGGGGCATCACATCTTCCACTAGGGCATCCCATCTTCCACAGGGGGCATCCCATCTTCCACTAGGGGGCTAGGGGCATCATAATTCATATCTTCCACAAGGGGCACCACATCTTGCACTAAGGATCATCACATCCCTCACTAGGGAATCACGCATCTCACAATAAAGTGGCTAGCACGACTTTAATTTGGGGGCATCGTGTTCCACGAGGGACTTGAAATTCCATAAGTGGGGCATCACGATCCGAGCATACCGCATTTGCGGTATAGTAGCTACGTCCTTGGCAATTGTATTGTCTTATGTGCGCCGTTTTACACAACATCACCATAGTGGCGATCGTTGTATAGATATCGAAACAAAAAAATAAGCAAAAAACAATATAAGTGAAAATTAACTAAAGGGGCTCCAGATGTGAATTTCATCATACAACAATCAAACCAATAGTTACTTACCGTATGCATTTTTTTGTTGGACATTCCAAAACAGTAAGCACACTGCCTTTAACGAGGCGTCGTGATCAGATAATTAAGTGCCTGTTGTGCCGGAGCTTCAGACGCACTTCCGCTCGTGTCACTGTATATTGCCAGAAGCAAGCGTCCCTGTCGCGTTCCCAGTATTTCTATTTCCAGCACCGTCGCGTACAGAAACTTATTCGCTACTAGGAAGTAACCACTAATTTGTACAACAGTACGCACGACACAACACGTTCCCCTTCCGCAAAGGATTCCCCGCATTATGTCGCAACACTTGGCTCCCTTGGTTCAGTTCAGACAGATGTACATTCGAGTATGACACAGCGCCATCTATACATATCGGTTCACGTCTAACTGCACAAACTGCATTGGATCGTACAGTGGCGTCACCTATACCAGAACACTTCGATAGGTACATGATATTTACAGTCTACGGACTATAACGGTCCGGCACTCGGCGTACCCGCATGCTCCTTCCCTGAGTAAGACAGGGAGTGGTTGGTTGCACCGGGATGGATTGGATAGGATCAGGTACGGCCCTGACCTGCTCCTGCGCCGAATACCAGATGTCCTCATCGTCTTCGGCCGGCTTCGACCACCCTACATTGGCTGCTGACGGCGACGCGCATGAACTTTTTGCCCGTCAGACAACCTGTAGCTCACCGGTCCCAGCTGCGCTGCAATGCGGAGCAGAGGACCGAACCGCCGCTTCCAGCCGAACGGAGCCCTGACGCGCACCACGTCCCCTGGCTTCCACTTCGGCAGCTCTCCCGTGCGCTCGTTGCACCTGGCGAGATACCGGTCCTGGTACACCTGAAAGTGCGACCTGGCCTCTTCCCGGTCCTCTGAGTGGAGCTCATCGCCAGCCCCGGGCGCGCCCAGCTTGGTGCGCATGTCACGCCCACGCATCACCTTGAATGGCGACATTCCAGTCGCCGGATGGATCGTAGCTCGATAGGTTTGCAAGAATGATCTGACGTATGGAGCTCGTGGCTGTCCTGCGATGCGAACAGACTCGACCGCGTCCTTGACCGTCCGGTTGAACCTTTCAACCAGCCCGTAGGTCTGTGGAGAGTAGGGTGAGCTGTGGATCAGCTTGATGCCCTGAGCTACACAGAAGTTCTGGAACTGGCGAGAGGTGAACACCGACCCGTTGTCACACAGCAGTTCCTGAGGGATGCCTTCCCTGCCGAACACCGCCTGCAAAAACTCGATCACCGAGGATGACGTCACTTCAGACATGAACGCCACCTCGGGCCACCTACTGAAGGCATCCACCAGCACAAGCCCGAAGCGCTCAGCTGCTGGTCCCTTCAGTGGTCCGATAGCGTCGATGACCACTTAAGTCCACGGTGCCGACGGCATCGCTACCCGCTGGATCGGCGGCCTGCACGGCTTGACAGACTTACTGTGAGCGCTGCACAAAGCACAGTTCCGCAGCAGAGTCTCGACTGGCCCGTCCATCCTGGGCCACCAGTAATGCTCTCTGAGCCGCTGCTTCGTCCGTACGACACCAGGGTGCGTCTCGTGCGCCAGCTCCAAGAGCTGGGCGCGCAGGTCCGTCAGGGCGATACACCTATCACCCCTGAAAAGCAATTCGTCATGACACGAAAGCTCAGCACGTACCTGGTAGAACGACCGCATGGCGGGGTCCGCTTTCGTTTCCCCACTCCACCGTGCTGCCTGTAAGCATGTACGAACACGCGCCAGCACAGCGTCGGAAGCCGACGCCTGGCGCAGCTCACCCTCGGACACTGCGCTCGTCTGGTCTGATGAGATGACAGCCACCTCTACTGCATCATCATCCTTCCAGTGGTCATCTGTCACCGGCATGCGTGACAGACCATCAGCCACCGGGTTCTGCTCAGTGCGGATATGTACGATCTCGAAGGTGTAGTGAAGCAGACGCATTTCCCAACGAGCGATCCTCCTTCCGACCCTGTTGGAACCCTTCAGGCCCGAACACACTGGTTAGAGCCTGGTTGTCAGTTCTGAGCACAAAGTGTCGGCCCCAGAGGAATGGGCGCCACTTTTCCACTGCATATACACATCCCAGGGCCTCTTTCTCAACCACAGAGTAGTTCAACTCAGCCTGAGTGAACTTTTTGGAGGTGTAGGCAACTACTACCTCCTCTCCATCAGCTCTGAGCTGACTTAGGTAGGCTCCACAGCCTACGTCAGATGCATATGTGGTTACCACAGTGCGGAGCGAAGGATCATACAGAGCAAGACTGCCAGCCTTCTTAATCTCCTCTTTGAGCTGTTCTACTGCTCTGGCCTGAGGTTCCCCCACTGCCAGACCTCAGCTGTCAGTGCTTCCCTGAGTACTGCAGTTTTCTCAGTGTAGTGAGGCACAAACCTGGCATAGAAGCCCAGCGAGCCGAGGAGAGAGCGGAGCTCCTTCTGGGATTTTGGATCTGGCATCTCCAGCAGAGGCCGCACCCTCTCTGGGTCCACTTCCAGCTTGCCAGATGACACCTTCAGCCCCAGGAAGGTGATCATGGATTGTGACCTCCTGCACTTCTCCTCGTTTACCTGCATCCTGTGAAGATGGAAAAGAGCCTCCACCTGCTTTAGTGCCCGATCATGCTCTGCTTTTGTTTCACCATGTGTCACAAAATCATCCAGGTAGACTGTGACCCCTTTGATGCCCTTCAACATATCCTCCATGACTCGCTGGAAGCATGGACCACTGGAGGCGAGACCCATGGGCACCCGACAGTATCGGAACAGTCCCTCATGGGTTATGAAGGCAGTCAAGTCTCTGGAGTCTGAATGGAGCTCCACCTGATGATATGCCTTCTTGAGGTCTAGGATGGTGTAAATGCTGCTTCCTTGAAGGGAGTGAAGCAGCCCATCCATGTGTGGCAAGGGGTATCCATCTGTGACCACTGCCCTGTTCACCTGCCTCAGGTCCAGGCACAGCCTCACCTTGCCGTTTCTCTTTCGGCTGACCACGATGGGAGAGACCCATGAACTGGCGTCCACCCGCTCGATGATGCCATCAGCCTCCATCTCTGCCAGTTTGCTGGACACCTTGTCTCGGACGGAGAAGGGCAGCCTGCGCAGAGCCTGTTGAACTGGCCGAACTGTGGGGTCCAAGGTCACTTTATGGACATAACTGTCCATTGCGGGTTTTGAGTCAGTGGATTTGGGATTCAGGGTGCACACCTCCCCGTTCACCACATTCACCCCCAGCATACCCATCAGGTTCAGCCCAATGATCGGTGTACCCTTAGGCACTACATACATGGGCACACTTTGGTGCAGTTGAGGCACACACACACACATCAGCAATGCCTAGAACATTGAGCTCAGTGCCCCCATACCCACACAGCTTCTTGTCCGCCACACGCAGCCTGGTGTTCGGATTCAGCACACTTTTGGGGAACAAGAGTCACTGGTGAGCCTGTGTCCACCAGGAACAGCACATGGTTTCCACCCTCCAGCTCCACATCCTGTGTCAGACTCATGCTCTGAGGGAGCTTAGGTTTAAAGGGAATAGTTCACCTTTAACATTGGGTTTTGGACTGAGATAGCGGATTTATAGAACAGATGTAAAAATGGGTTGTGGTGAAAGAATTGCCTTCCTACGTTAAGTAATTTCGACACAGGATTAGTGGGCCCGGTTTCATGTCTGCTGTTCCTGGCCACGATCGGGATATGAACGCTCGCCGCCGGAGGCAGATACACTCTCTGGCACGTAGTCTCTGATCACGACGCCTCGTTAATATCCGGTCAGCCCCCGGGCGGCGCGGCGGCCCTTTGTCAGAGACTGTACTTGGCGTCAGGCGGAGTGGGGCGGAGCCAGAACGCCAGCTGCTATCGTACGATTTCTTGTGAAATACAAAGAGAAACTTACTTCTTTCTCCACATATATCCATCAGTTGTCCAAACCAAAGTCATATTCGTAGTTTTGAGCTCAAGATGGTATGGTTGAATTTCAAGAGAACTTTCAAGGTGACCTATTCCCTTTAATTGACATTATGCTGACAGCACGGACTGACCTGGGGCCCTTGCACACACTGGCCAGATGGTTTTGCTTGCCACATTTGTGACAAGTTTTACCCTTTGCTGGGACACTGGATCCCGAGGGTAGTGGTTACCTGCCATGCCACAGCAGAAACACCTGAAGTCCGCTCCAGGTTGTCCACTAGGTTTTTTTGTGGTCCACCCAGTCCTCTCACTCTGCTGTTGACCCTGTCTTGGAGTCGGACGAGCCCCTGCAGCTGGCTGAGTCCTGCTGCGCTGCTGTCCTGGGCCCTTTGGCCTTGAAGCCGGCCCTGGTCCCTGCCTCTGTCGCAGATGGTTGGCAGTGACCACTTCTTGATCTGGTGCCGTCATGCTTCTTGCCTCCTGCCTCGACCTTTCATAGGCCTCAGACACCGCCAGGACTGAGGCAAGTGTCAGCCTGGAGTCTTGAAGGAATCTTTCTCTCAATCTGTCATGGATTGTAGCTTCCACCACCTGGTCTCTGATCATTTCGTCGGCCATGTTGCGAAAGGCACAGTTAGCGGCCAGGCCAATGAGGTCAGCAACAAAATCTGCTGTGCTCTCACCTTCTCTCTGGCGCCGCTGGCGGAACTTGAATCGTTCTGCTATGGGGTTGATCTGTGGCTCGAAGTGCCCCTCCAGCTTCCTCAGTGTATAGTCTAGTTCCGACTCACCGTCTAGTTTCTCTGTTTCTGGGATCGTTTGGTAGATCCTCTGACCTTCCTGCCCCAGACAGTGAAGCAGCACTGCCTTCTGACGGTCCACACTGAAATCACTGCCTCCAATAGCCAGTAGGTAGGTATCAAACCCAAACCTCCACTGCTTGAAAGCCACCGGGGAACGTCCCGGGTGCGCCAGAAACGCCGCAGGTGCCGATATCCCTTCCATTACTGGGATGTATTACTCACTGTTAGCACCAGTACTTGAAATAATAATACTTAAATGTAGCAAGAACAAATTAAGAATTATTTGGAATGCTTCTTGGCTTTAATCTCATCGTTGTCGCCATGTTGTGCCGGAGCTTCAGACGCACTTCCGCTCGTGTCACTGTACATATATTGCCAGAAGCAAGCGTCCCTGTCGCGTTCCCGGTATTTCCATTTCCAGCACCGTCGCGTGCAGAAACTTATTCGCTACTAGGAAGTAACCACTAATTTGTACAACAGTACGCACGACACAACAGTGCCAGAGAGTGTACCTGCCTCCGGTAGCGAGCGTTCATGTTCCGATCGTGGCCCGGAACAGCAGACATGAAACCGGGCCCACTAGTCCTGTGTCGAAATTACTTAACGTAGGAAGGTAATTCTTTTACCAAAACCCATTTTTAGATCTGCTCTATAAATCTGCTATCTCAGTCCAAAACCCCATGTTAAAGGTGAACTATTCCCTTTAAAGGGAATAGTGCACCTTGGGAAAAGTATGTGGAATGATGGAAAAGAGTGTCCTGATTACGGTTCTGACATTCGTTTTTGCGAAAAAAGTACTAATTTGTCATAATTTGAAAAAAATATTGATATTAATACAAATGACGCCACAATCTTGCGTCTTGCGTCTTTGCGTCACCAAAACGAGTTGTGACGTCATACCGGCAAAAGTCTATCCTTGAATCACAACATGTAAGCAACACTAACAACCTCGTTCGCTGGGTCGCGACTCGCGAGTATATTGGTCGCGATTGAAAATGTGTGAATGTGTACACTATGGCCTAGTATGAATAGAGTTGGAGTGTCGTTGCGTGAACACATACCCATAATGTTCATGTGCATAAATAAATGTGTGGATGTGCAGTTAACCCTCGAATGTAGGGCCTGACAGCCCCCCCCCCCTGAGGTTTTTCTTGAATAACTTTTTACACATGCAACGCATCATGCTGAAATTTTCGGTAGCTGTGCTTATAACAATTATACGTAAGCTGTAATTTGTAAACATTTAATTGAAATTGGTTAAGTAGTTTGGGAGATAATTATGTTTTGATGACATGATGGTGGAAAAACGATAAATATTTGAAAAAAGGTAGAAAACAGAGTTTTAAATGAAATTGCAAACGCAATTCACCAAAGATACAAAATTGCATTCTCTTTAAAATGGCAATCTCGGATTAAAAAAAAAAATTGACCCCTAAAATAATAAAAAAAGAAATTGGGAAAAATCCCACAAAATCAAAATTTTCGAAGATGTTAAAAAACGGAATATATGTGAGAGCACTGAGTATCAAAAATACCCATACCAAATTTCAAAGCAATATATTCATTTTTGATTGAGTGATGGCGCTCCATAAGTGTAAGAAACTGATGACGTCATTTTTTGATAACTTTTTGACTTTTTTACAAGAAACGAACAAATAATTACATTTTCTGTATTTCTGAGCCAAAACTGGTCTAGAAACATGCCTTTTTATTTACATGTATCAATTTCTCATTTTGAGGTTTTCTGAAGAGCAAAATCGCTGTTCTGGACGTGGTAAATCCGAGGTCATTCACTTGACCTGGAAGGTCACCCGTTGACCTGAAACCTAAAAATCGCATACTGTTAGATTCCTCTCATGACAGGAAACATGCTGGTTCTTACCGCATTGCTATAAGCTGCTTGGTTTGGAAGTTAACAGGGGGGCCTGTCAGCCCCCCCCCCCCTCCCAGGGCGAAGGTGAAAAAAGCCCGAGGTACCAGTAGTGTAGGGCGAGGGTTAAAGGGACACTCCCACCTTAACATTAGTTTTGAGTTGATATAGCCATCTTGTTAGATTTGCATTGAAATTAAGCAGGGTAGCAGTTAAAACAACCACGTAGGTCTAATAAAAAAGAAACTCGTCCTTGGTCTTGACAATTGTAACGAATAATCCCCACGTGTATTTGAATAGGGGTCTAAAGCCGATTGCGTCACCTATCTTTACCAAATGGTGATGATAGTCGACTTGTTTTAAGGTTATACTTATTTGCGTGTTTCATTTCTCGATCGCTGGGTGGGTCCAGCCCCCACCGTTAACTCAAAACCTACTAGACCTTAGGCTTCCCATGTTAAATCGACAATTTTCAGACGAGGCTGGCTGTGGGACATATGTTAAATCTGACTTCTGGACAAGATAGCTACAAGCCTTGGCTACAACGTTTCTGCTTACCATTTTTCGATATTCTAAGAAGAAAGTGGTCAAATGGGCTTGGGGGTTAACCAATGTCGAAACGCCTATTGCCGACCGTGGGTTCGAATCCCAGAGGCACCAAATATGTTTACATTGGCACCGATGCTAAGTTCCTCATGATTCATCTACATTATTCGTTAGGCCGGCTCTTTCTCATCTCACAGCGCCCTGATTTACCTCCAATTAGAAACCTGTGATGTCACGGAGACCAAACTAGGTCAAACAGGTCATGTAGCTTATGGGGGGGGGGGGGGGGGGGGTGCACATGTGGGGGGGGGGGGGGGGGGCGCCGCCGCAGTTGTATAGTTTTATCGCTTTTTACCGGTCGAAACCTCTAAATTTAGCACATATTTCATGACCATTATTGACCCTTGCATGTCCTTGCATGACCCCATGAATATTTGTGATCACTGGTTGATGGTTCAAGGCCATTAAAGGAAATAGTTCATCTTCAACATAAGTTTTAAACTGAGATAGCAGTTTTGAAGCCCGTGTTGGGAAACCCCTATCTGCAAGTTTTCTTGACTGAAAAGACTCTCCAGCCGAATATATTTGAGTTTTGGGCGAAGGAATGCGGTGCTGGCGAAAGAATGTTGTACTGGTTCTAGCCCGGCAGAGGGCTATACCATCAGCCAATCAGCTTGCAGCTGGTGCTAGCAAGCGAATCGCCGGCCGCCGGTTGGTACATCTCCAATGCGAGTCTATCTTTACGAGACTATGTTCGAATCTGATTGGCTGAACCATTTTTTACATTCGCGTGACGTCAGGACTCTGGCTCAGAGAATATGCATAAAGTTTTGATAAACAATAAACATGTACGGCCTTCTGTCCTGAATCGGCGCGATATAAGGCAATTTTTGACAATATAAAAATAAATTGTATTCGTATTCAAAAATATAGTCAAATCGTGTTGGGTAAAAAAAATTCCAAGGTGAACTATTTCCTTTAAGGGTAAATTATTAAATTGATATATACGATGGGATCCCTCAATATTTTACTTACGTATTTATTTGATTTATATTACAATATCGCATATTAAATAGTATTTAATGTTCAATACTTACTTATACAATATTGATATATTTAAAATTACACACAAGTCACAATATTAATATACAATGCTTAACTTATGGAAGCTGAATTCTAAGTTGGCATCCAAACCTACAACATAAATGTTTTATCGCTAAGTTGACCACTGACCACAAACACACTGAAGCCCATTATTAGCCATCAATTTCATTTGGCAGGCATTATTGTCTATCCCCAGCTGTGGCCACCACTTTGTGCAAATTATAAGCAAACTTCAACTAAATGAAAATGCAACATGCTGCTCCATTCCTCTCAGGAGTAATAGCAATTTAATTGCATCATTAAATTTTAATATTTCAAAACATATTCAGTGAAATGTTATATATTTGTTGTCATCTCGTACCTGTCAGTATGCTGTGTGCATGCATACAAATGTCAAGGTGACCAACTTCCATAACATACCTATTCTGAAATTTGGTGAATTAAGTTAAGTTAATGGTGGTTGGCAGGCCATCATCACCCCCCCCCCCCATCCAGCATGTTAAACAATATTTTCAAGTTAAAAGGAATAGTACACCTTGGGAAAAGTACGTGGAATGATGGAAAATAGTGTCCTGATTACGGTTCTGGCATTCGTTTTTGCGAGAAAAAAAGTACCAATTTGTCATAATTGGAAAATATTGATATTAATACATATGACGTCACAATACTCTTGCGTCACCAAAACGAGTTGTGACGTCATAACGGCAAAAGCCTGTCCTTGAATCAGAATTTGTAAGCAACGCTAACAACCTCATTCGCTGGGTCGCGACTCGCGAGTAGTGGTGTCAATCGGTTACCGAAATTTTGGTAACCGAAAAAATGTTGTGACCGATTTTGTAATCGGTCCGTCAGGCTAATGCATTTTTGGACACTTTTCGGTCAGCCTAGTCTTAAACAATTCACTTTTTTGTCACACTTTTACACATTATATCCAGAAAATTTGCTCCAAATTCAATCAGTTATATGTAAATACTACATAGAACACATTATTATTATATCAATATTGAAGATATTGCTCACAATAGGAAGTGAGGTCCTTAAAAATAAGTATTGTATACCATCTTAAGTAGCAAGCTCAAACCAGTATGCCCCTCCAACTTTGGCCAGATTCAATTTATTTCTTCCTATATACGTATTTATGTAATATGTATTAGGATGCAAATTAGTATGAAATGATTGAGGTTACATTTTTCCATCCTGTTTTCAATGTGCTTTCGGTCTTGCTTGCAGCATTAACATTAGTTTTTTATTAGTGCCAGAGTTTTTTTTAGTGCCATTACCATTTTATTAGTGCCATTACCATTACTTTGCTTTGTAAATGTCTTTGGTTCCTTTTTCTCACAATTATACTGTCTTTTTGTAAATTGTACATGTGTGTTTGAGATGTTAAACAAAGCTACTTTTGCCAGTATAAATAAGTATTCAATTTGAAAATCGGTCAAATTTTGGACATGTTTGGCTCCAACCCAAATCAGTCGGTATTCGGTCAACCGAAATGCCTCCCATTCAGTATGGGTTTGGAATCGGTCAGGATTTCTTGGAAAATGACATCACTACTCGCGAGTATATTGGTCGCGATTGAAAATGTGTGAATGCTTACACTATGGCCTTGTATGAGTAGAGTTGGAGTGGGGCCCAGTGGCGGATCCAGGATTTTCTAAGGCTTCAGGCCCGAGGGCGGCATATTTCCTCGGTGACGGACGGCATGGTCCAGAGGGGCGCCAATCCAATATGTCAATTAAACGGGTTAAATATGCCTCCTCTTTAACCCGCGCCCCGGGGAGGAGAGGCAGTTTCTCAATATCTTGAAAACTATGATAGATATTGACGTGAAACGTTCCGTACCTTATGAATTGCATCCATTTTACATCTTCTCTCAACATGTTGGGCAAACTACAGAGAGATCAAAAATAGATAAATATTTTTTTAGATTTTGTTATGCCCATATTTGGGCATACATGCAGTATCAAACTGTGAGGCCTATGCCATTAGGCCAATTAGGAGCAACATACGCATACTCGGAGGTTAAAAAGTGTTGGAGAGCATGTCCATCAATATATCGGAATAATAAATGTGACCAGATTCGGCAATTGACCTTATTCCACTGTAAATGGCGATCTAAAATATTGATTCCGCGACGCAACGACCACAGCGTGAAATATTTTTTTAGATCGGTCGTCAGCCAGCTAATCCAATTTTAGATCGTGAAGTCAGGTGGCGAATCAAAATTTAGATCGCTGAGCCTGCTGCGAGTGTCGAAATTGAGATCGCCGACCCTTACTTTTGCCATATCTGCCCAAGTAGGGATCTGATCATGCAAGTACAAGAAAATATGATGGCGCGATTCGTGCAGTTTCAACCGAAAAAAGTCCAGGGGTGATGGGCATTTTTTGAGGGGTGATATGGTGTTTGAAGGTGTAAATGTCAGGAAAACAATCATTTTTTAGATCGGATCTCCTTATAAGGGCATGCTCCGCCCATTTTGATGACGTCAGGGGGGGGGGGGCGGAAATCACCCCCTGCAGTTAGTGTTCGGCGCAAAGCCCCTGCAGTGCGCGGGTTAATTGAATACCTATCAAGCGCAAAATGGCATGGAAATACTGAAGTCAGGGTGGGCAATATTTCTTGACTGGGGGGCAAAACGGCTCACTGGGGGTGAATTTGCCCCCCCCCCAGTTAACATGTTAAAATAGGCCCTGGTGCGAGTAGTATTTACATAAGCTCGATAAGGCGCTCTGGCTGGCGGCGGGGTCGTTCACGCCGTGGTGCCTCGAGTGGCGGGCCGGCCACCGGAGTCGCCGGCGGCGGCTGCAGTGGCGGCGGCGGAGGCGGCTGCACCGGCCCGGCATCAGGGGCGGCGGGCGGCGGCCTGGGCAGGGGAGGCCCGGGCAGGGGCGGCCCGGGCAGCAAATTTACAATCATGCTACGAGATTCGCACTTCGAGCGCTGATTGGTCAGTACGCTCTGTGGATGCCGTCACAACCTCAGCATTCAAACTTAAAGGGATTATACGGGTTTTTCCCAGAATAATTGAGTTACATAGTAAAACGTACTTATAAAGGTGGTAGAAGTCTCACGGTAGCCACATTTTTCTGGAAATGACCTCTTCTGCACGTAAGGACATTCCAAAGTGCGCGGTGATGCCACCGCGTATTTTCTGCAGGACCGGCTGAGGCAGAGCCAGTCATCTCTTTTATGCTAATAAAAACACCTCACTTATGGCATATTTCCGGTAAAATAAGCAATATTTGAAAGAAAATAAACTTTTTTAATCCAACGACAGCAGCAGTTACTTAGTTTTCCCATAAAATTCTATATTTTTCATGAATTTTCATGCCAAAAAAAATAATACGCCACCACCAAATTCTCAACGCTAGAGGCCAGAGAAAAGAAAACCACAAAAACACAAAACCTCAACGAACGGTGTGTAGTAATACAAAGTCCTGTCAGTTTTGAATTGCATAATAATTTTGTGATCCAGTGTAGGACTTGCAGATAATTTAAAACTCTAAAATTGATCTTAAAGGGAAATAATGACCTTTTCCACAAAAATGGAGTTAGCACTTGAAATCGCCAGACGAGACCAAAATATATTGTAAATTCATCACATTTTGCATGAAAACTTTCCTACCGAAAGCTATTTCAAGTTAAAGTTGATAAGCGTTCCACACTTTTAACGACCGGTACTTGCAAGTACTTTTGGTCCTCATCAAACTGCGGGCTTTTCCCGTATTGTTTTTTTACGCAATGGAGTGGAAAATATATTGTGCGTTCTGCTTGTTGTGATTATATGCCCGGCGATCTTCTAAAACTAACAGCGATTGGAAAAAGTGGCAATACAATCGGAAGCTCATCGATGCACATCAACGGCGGCATAGTTAGTGGTTGCGACCCTCAATTTTTGAAAATAAATTCATTTGTTTTCAACATTAGGAGTATTGTATAATTTGTCTGTGGCTGTATATAACACTATGCTTTATATTATCATGAAAAATAATCATTTTTCCCCAAAAAACTAACAGACAATAACACAAAACTGGCAATTAAATCGGAAGCTCATCGATGCACATCGACGGCGACCTATTTAGCGTCGGCGATTTGTTTACAAAGTCATTGTCATGCTTCTCGGCGCACTTAACCATTGTGGCGAGTTGTTCCTAATTAGTATACCCAAGTCCCGTAGCAGGCTTTGTTAATGACGTCACTGGTGCCATTCTTGTGCAGCATTGCGAAATATATCTGATTTTGAGTTGAAAGCTAATTAAAGACTTATTCAAATTATTGTTTTTAAGTTTGTATTTTCTTGTTAATCATTATTAAAGGTATTTTATCACTGTATTTCATAGTAGTTGACACTTCAGAAACTTGTGACGTAATAATATTGTATCCAATATGCATTTCCCTCACCTTTTGCTATTGTGGCGCAGTGCCGAGTGCTTCGCGAATACTAGCTTGCCTGGGGTTCAATTCATTCCGCACTTATTTTATTCGAGTTGGTATAGTTTGCATGTTGTTGTTATTCATGACTTATACTGATAGTCAGTCATGCATCACGGATGCTTCACGGATTGCTTCACGGATCAGAGCGCTGCTCGAACGCACGCTAGTAGCGCTTTCGTTCTCCATGGCAACCAGGCGTGAGCCAATGAAAAGCCAGAACGTATTCCCTTTCTGGCTTTTGATTGGCTGACGCCTGGTTGCCATGGAGAACGAAAGCGCTACTAGCGCTACTAGCGTGTGTCCGAGCAGCGCTCAGTTTGATCGGAAACGTTACAGAGCCTCCAAAAATGCCGCACTCGATGTAAACAATGGTAGGGAAGGACGAATTTGTCAATGACCTTCATGAAGTACACAAGGTACTTGTTTTGTATTTTTTCTCCAAACTTACAACTTTGAATTTGGGAATAATTTTATTTAATTCTTAAATTTAAATAAAATAATTTTAAAACCATAACGGTAGCCTAAGAAATTGTTGCTAACAAAATCAAAAGGTCATTATTTCCCTTTAAGATAAAAGTGGTGGACAGCAGTGCCGATCAAGTACTCGTTATCTGATACTAGTCTCGAAAAACGCCCAAGTTTTAACGCTGATAATTGCTGAAATAATGGACTAAATGAGCATTGAGGTCCCTGTTATAAGTCTTAAACGTGTTTAAAGCTCATACAACTGCAAAAGAGTGCATTTCCTTTCAGGACGGAAACCCGTATAATCCCTTTAAGGTGCTGATTGGTCAGTGTTTGGATGACGTCACACCAGAACCACCAATGACAGGCAGGCAAGGAAACAGTGGGACCGCCAGTCGGGAGATTCTTTACTGGCATGATCGAGCGAGTTATGCACAAGCGCAAGGAGAGAGCCTAGGATTTTGTTACGGTCGTGCAAGCCGCAGTAAATAATTTCCGAGTCCGGAGTGTGTTTATCTTCATGCTTTGTAAACTTTGCCTGCAAACTGTTTTTAGCTTTACGGACGTTGGCTAGCATGAATGTGAGAGTGGGGAACGAAAAGAAGGTAACAAGCCTCAGCACCAACGCTATCAACCAGAGTTATTTAAAGGAAATAGTTCACCTTCAACATGGGATTTTGAACTGAAATAGCAGTTTTGTAGCCCGTGTTGAGAAATCCTTATCTGCAACTTTTCTTGGCTGAAAAGACTCCAGCCGAAGATATTTGACTTTTTGGCGAAAGAATGCGGCGCATATATGATATACCGTACCGTCTGAGAGTGCCAGCACTGCATGGAGCATGCGCAGACCAATAACGCACACCATAACATTAATAATTTACGACCTTATGTCCTGAATTGGCGCGATGTAGGACCATTTTTGAAAAGAAAAAAAGAAACTGTATTAAAAATATAATAAAATCGTGTTCTGAGAAATTTTCCGAAGGTGAACTATTTCCTTTAAGTGGTGGTGAAATACGTTCTTTGAGTTCACGGCAGCACTTTACAGTTCAATTTCATACGCCTGACAAGTTGCAAAAGGCATCGCAAAAATTCGGCCAGGTGCTAGTGTGTCATTAAAATTGTAGACACCTTGGCAAACAGGCATTGTGAGCTGGACTGTTTCAGTTTTGGATGGATGAAGCTTAAAAAACAAATGTTGGTAAAGAAAATGTCCATTTCAAATCTGGAGGAAAAAATCCAGCTTGGTTGGTGCATATGTGGAAAAACCTACCATATGTTTAGCATTTAAATATCTTCAACTTTGCACAAGTTGATAGGACAAACACAAAGATGGTGGCCTGGGGCAATGGGCCCACCAACTCTATTGAACTCCATCCGTGCTGTTTTGCATTGTTACACACAAATTGGATATTTTTGTTTGGGCATGCAGCCTTTTGAGTTAGTATAAAGCTATGCCCATTTTGTCGTGCAGGGTGGCTGTCAACATTATTCATAAACATCTACCTACCCTTATGATTCGCGATGTTACAATTTGAACCAGTTCTACGATTCTATAGCATGTTGTAACATAGGTGCATAGCTCTACCTGACTTAATATTTATCGGTTAGAAATTACAATACATGTACACTGAAATAAAATGTACTATTGTGTGACCATTATCGAGGAGATACTATTCAACAACTAGCGCTTGTTCTTTCCAGAGATGGTAATATCGTAGTAAAAGTAATGACTGACTATGTTTTTACCAATCTGTGCTATCCATTTACCAGCTTTGAATGAAGATAAATGTTCTTTATTAGTAACGGGGTCGTTAATTTTGGCTACCATTTATTTACTATCGCAAAGAAAACTGCAGCTGGTAGTAGTATTGTCGTACAAGCCGAGTCATTTCTACTAAAGTGGGACGAAGCTACTACGTTGGTACTATGTGAACATACCGTTATGCAACGCGCCGTCCGCGCCCGCGGCCGCAATACTTTTTGGCAGCCCTTAACGTGTGTGGTGTGGTGTGGTGATGTGAGTGGTGTGAGTCGCTGGTGAGTAACTTGGTGTGTTAATTCATATTTTGATTTAGCAAATATTATTGTGATTCATGTGGTTATTGATTTTTGAAAACATAGGTGTGAAGATAGCCAGGGGCGTAGGTAGAAATTTGTCCAGGGGGGGGGGGGGCAATTAGCTCAGGGGCCCTCCCATGCGATCAGGGGGCCCTCGGCACAACGCCAATGAGGGGCCCACCCCTGTTGGGCGCTATGATTTGGGCCTATTTTTTGTTCAGCAGATATTTATATTATGCATGTATGTACCTATTTGCTACATATGCTTTGATTGTGATGGAAATGTCATGCTAAGTTTGGTCCTATGCATGGGTACATATTCTCGCTTGCCAAATTTAAGTATGTTTCAGTTGAGTATGAGAGCGATCAGCCAAGACAAAAGCGGCTGGAGGCGGCCACGAGTGCCACGACTACTGGCATATTTCCAGTTACCTGACGGCTGCAGTGAATTCACTCTGGCACTCTGGCATGACTGACCTGGTCCAGAGCACAATAACAGTCCAGCAGCCGGGCTCACTCCTCATCAACGCCATCCGTCACTGTCGTCACTGTCAGATCAGACGCGTCACATCCGTCACTGTCGTCACTGTCCGATCAGACGCGTCACATCCGTCACTGTCGTCACTGTCAGATCAGACGCGTCACATCCGTCACTGTCGTCACTGTCCGATCAGACGCGTCACATCCGTCACTGTCGTCACTGTCAGATCAGACGCGTCACATCCGTCACTGTCGTCACTGTCAGATCAGACGCGTCACATCCGTCACTGTCGTCACTGTCAGATCAGACGCGTCACATCCGTCACTGTCGTCACTGTCAGATCAGACGCGTCACATCCGTCACTGTCGTCACTGTCAGATCAGACGCGTCACATCCGTCACTGTCGTCACTGTCAGATCAGACGCGTCACATCCGTCACTGTCGTCACTGTCAGATCAGACGCGTCACATCCGTCACTGTCGTCACTGTCAGATCAGACGCGTCACATCCGTCACTGTCGTCACTGTCAGATCAGACGCGTCACATCCGTCACTGTCGTCACTGTCAGATCAGACGCGTCACATCCGTCACTGTCGTCACTGTCAGATCAGACGCGTCACATCCGTCACTGTCGTCACTGTCAGATCAGACGCGTCACATCCGTCACTGTCGTCACTGTCAGATCAGACGCGTCACATCCGTCACTGTCGTCACTGTCCGATCAGACGCGTCACATCCGTCACTGTCGTCACTGTCCGATCAGACGCGTCACATCCGTCACTGTCGTCACTGTCAGATCAGACGCGTCATTCGCCATCGCGAGCTATAAGATTTGAAGCTCACACCGATGACCGATGTATTTCCAAACGAATCCACAGGCAGTATCAATACAGGGTTGCCGAGTCTGAAACAAAGTTCGGTTTCGTCTTCCGAGTCTTCGAGCGAGCCGACTTCATAACATACGAGGCATCCTCGTATAACAAGCATGCCCAGTACAGACAGAGTTGCGTTGCCATGATCACAGTCTCGCTAATGACAAATATAATGGAACGATTAAATGAAATGACCAAAGGTATGATGGAACGATCGACTCGAATTATCAACTAGTCACGCATTAAATGAAAATCACAAACAAACACATTCACAGCTCACTCACTGCTGAGTGATGCGTCAGCACGCAGCTCCAACTCACTGGATGCGGCTACACATTTTTGCGACGCATATACTCATCTACCACCTCCTCCGGTGATGGTACGAGTCCACGATGGGCTTGCATTAGCGCGAGGCCAGAGAGACGTTCCTGACCCATCGTGCTCCGCAGCCACGTTTTCAGTCGCCGGAGCAAGGAGAAGGAGCGCTCAGCTGCGGATGTGGACATCGGCTGGCAGGCAGCAAAGCGTAGCAGTCTGTGGAGGACTGGGAAGTTGTCCACGCCGCAATGCTTGATTGCCTCTGTGAAGGTGGTTACTTGCGCGCCGTCTCCCCGGCGTCTCCACAGCTGCCGCCACAGCTGCAGTTCTCCCTCCGCCTGCGTGACGGGGAAGCCCAACATGGGAGCGTACGCGCTGAGGAGCTCTCTGAACCAGTCAGTGTCGTCGTCACAGAATGCGGGGCTGCTCGGAAGCAGTTTTCCTGACATCAGCACCGACTGTTCATGCTTCGTGAAGCGGCTTTTAATCTGGCTGATGAGATCCTCCAGAAAGGCCGTATTGATACCTCGGCAGTACTCACGCACGTGCTCAGCCTCGCATTGAATGGCCAGCGCCTTCAGCCTGGTGCTGATCTGTTCACACAGCCTGATTTCGTTTTCCTCCGATTTCTTCAGTTTCTCCCGCAGCACAGCCAGGGCGTCCTCCACCATCTTCACAGGTGCAGAGAGGTCCTCTTTGTCGCTCTGGAGTTTGCGGGACAGTGAGTGCGTGATGCTGGTGATGTCCACCACGCAGTACAGGGCGATGATGAAGTGGGGGTTCTTAACTGCCTTGAGCAGTGGCCCAGCTTTTGATGCTGCATTGTGGTCCGTCCAGCGAGATATGTGGCTGAGAGTCAGGACGATGGGCTCTAAGAGGTCAACAAAGGTGTTCACCGCGTCGTGCCGCTCAACCCAACGCGTTTCACATAAGTTTTTCAACTTCTTCTTCCGGTCGTCTGGACACTTGTGGGCGACAGCAGCTTCAAACACCACGCGGCGCTTCGCACTATGGCACAAGAAGTCCACTACGCGACGGACGGTCCCGAACGCGTTTCTGATCTTGGGCAGCTTCGAGGATGCCACGAGGCACAAATTGAGGGCGTGTGAGCTACAATGGGTGTAGGCAGCTCTGAGATTGCGCTTCTTTATCGTTGCCGCTGCACCCCGTGTGGCCGAGCTCATGCTCGCTGCACCATCGTATACTTGGCCGACGCAGCAGTCGATGTCCAGGTTAAGTTGTTCCAAAGCATCCAAGATGACGCCACCGATCTTCTCCCCCGTGAGTTTGGGTTCCACGACCTCATCCTCACCCACAGAGGAGAAGTCGACGGCGAATACCTAGCGTGGCAGTCCCAGAACCCCAAGAAGTACTGCTTTGCCTCGCCCTGGTCGTCGACGTGCCGGATGCACATGCTGAGCTGTTCAACCGTCGCAATATCCGTCGTCTCATCTGCCAGTACGGTGAATGCAGCGCCACTCTTGCATTTCATGACACTTTCGACGATCCTCTGTTGCATCTTCGTTTTGATGATGATCACCCTGTTTTGTACATCGGGACTGATAAACATGGCGTTCGACTTCGAGTTCTCCAGGTGATCTCGCAGATCTGCGTCTTTTTCCGCCATGCAGCGCAGTATCTCCCGGAAGTTTCCTTCGTTCGAGTCCTCCTGCCCCCCAACCGAGACGCGACCCGAATCTCGGTGGCCTCTGAGGTCGATCCCCTGCCTTCCGCACAAAACGATCGCTTTCACGATGGGACGGAGGACCCTACGAGTCTTCTGTTCAGCCACCCACTGCTTGTTGACAATTCCTCGGATGTCGACGGCTGGCTCATCCATTGGCGCCTTGAAACTCAAAGCCGCCTGAACCGCACCTGAGTGGTATGAGCGGCTATTGTGTGTCTCAAGAGCCCATCTTTACCCGTGAGCTTTCTGAAATCTGTCAAGGGCTCTGTTACTAGTCGGCCAGGCGTTTGTCCGCAGTTTCTGGCTCCCACTGCGGCTGTTCCGAACAAAACACAGTACCGGCAGAAGTATCCACCCATGGATGTCGAGTAACAGAGCCAGTGATACTTTCTGATGAGCTCAGGAGTGATCCGCCTCTTGAACTTCCCACCTTTCAGAGAGGTGGGCCAATACAAATTTGCAGGTGGCCGCCATGGACGATCCAATATGTACAGCTGTGTTGCTTCATCAGCTCCCTTAGCGTATTCTGCGATGTTATATGATGGTGACATTAGTCTGGGAGCAGGATCAGGTGCTGGTACTTCGTGGGTGGTGGATATGGGCTGGGGATCTGAAAAGGAAAATATACATCTGTGAGGACTGAGGACTACTACTGACTGTGGAAAAAGTATTTAATTATTATACCCATGACAAATTTTACAAGCCAGCGTGCTTCCCTGTGGAGAAACGGATGCAAATGCAGATAACATGGCCAACACTCTCCGCTGATAATGTCAGCGGAGAGTGTTGAGAGAAGAGACCTCAGGAGTGGAAACTTAAGAGTGGAGACCTCGCGGACCAGTCGACATAACGAATCTTCGGAATCCAAACGGAACCTTCCTACATGCAAGGTATAACACAGCACGAATTTCAGGGTCCGGTGGAAATCAGAATAGCTCCGGTGGCTTCTACCACTTACCGTCCTCGTCGTCGCTCACGGCGTGTAGCTGCTGAGCGGGACCTGGTGCCGAGGGCGGCACAGCCGGCGGTGCTCGGCCGCCATCCCGGCAGGACGGGCCGGCCGCTGACTCGGGAGCCGGAGGGAGCTGACCGGACGAGTCAGGATCTGAAAGCGGGACGGATACGGTGGTTGGATCGGACGGAGGCCAGGGAATTGCGTGAGTTTAGCGTGACCAACGGTACCGGACACTTAAGAGTGGAAACCTTTCGTGGGCCATTTTACACAAATAAAAATGAATCAAGTTAAACACCTCTTCCGAGCGGAGCCTCCATGAGGTATTGCAATTTTAACACAGCAGCGGGCAATGACGTCACGGTTTCAAAATAAGTAGGGAAAAATCAAATCCAAGTGCACGTGGACGTGTACTTTAGCATGGAACCATATTAGGGTCTAGGGATGGCTGAAAATCAGTAGGGGCAATGTCTCTTGTATCCTCAGTGGTGGCGACACCCAATGCAGTAAGTTAGACTAGTGTCACCTGTGTCCGGTAAAATAAGAATAGCCTTGGTGGCTTCAACACTCCTTGCGCATCGACGTCGGCGGCTGTGAACCGGAAGCCGAGGGCCTCCAAAACTCTGTAACCTTTAAGCATTTCTTGGCCTGCGCGGCCTGCTCTTTCTCACGTTTCTTTTTTCTTTTCATGGCCCGCTTGCACTTTTCCTCATGTTGCTACTTGCTGTGTACTGTATACTGTATACCTATTTCATATTTGGTCGTCAAATTCAGACAATGGGTATTTTATATATTTTATATTATATATTTGAATTAATAATTACTAACTTACTAAGGTTAACCCGCGCCCCGCTGAGGTATGCAGTCGAACACTGGGGGAGGGGCAGAATCTGCCCCCTCCTTATCTTCCAAACCAATAACCGCAGCGAGACGCGAAAGGCGGCAATCGAAAGCTCTCAATGAGACGCACCCAAAGCATACACATTTTTAATTCTTCTCGAAATAAGGTCACATTAGGTCACGGTCAGGTCAAAGGTAAAAATTATTTAAAAAAATCAAGGTCAAAGGTAAAAAAAAGTGTTTGAGTTGATGGGCCATGCTTTCCATTCAAAGCCTTAGATTAGATTCCGACTGGTATCGCACAAAACGCTTTCAAAGGTATAATACGTCTCCCGCTCCGAAATTGTAAGTTTAGGTCAAGGTCAAGGTCAGGTCACAAAAGGTCGCTATTGGAAAGGTCTACTAGTCATGTGCTACATGTTTTATGGTTTATTTTACACGTATAATTCGATGGTACCTAGTAACCATTTTCACGACCTGACCTCATTTAATGACCCTTAGAAGAAGTTCAGGTCAAGATTAAGTCACATAAGGTCAAAATTTGAAATTGCATCATCTAAATAAAAAATACATTTTTAGACTAGTTTTGTCTCAAAAATACAGTGGTGGCTTATATTTGTCTGCATCTGGTAACTAAATGCCAAAAAAACGCAACTTCAAAAAATGATGTCATGAGTTACTTATACTTAGGGAGCCATAAATCAGTCAAAAATAAAGATTTTCCTTTGAAATTTGGTGTGGGTATTTTCCATACTTAGTTCTCTAATATATATTCCGGTTTGTGGAATATCTTTGAAAATTATGATTTTGTGGACATTTTCCCGACATTTTTATTTTTTATTTTGTGGGGGTCAAAAACTCAAAGTTTCGAAAACCCGAGATAGCCATTTTGAAGAGAATGTCTTTCTCTTTTTTTGGCGTATTTTTTATTGCAATTTGATCTAAAATTCTACTTTCTACGATTTGTCAAACATTTATCGTTTTTCCACCTTAAATGGCGTGACATGACGTCACTAAAACGTCATTATCTGCCAAAGTACTGCACCAATTCCATTGATTTTGTTTTTTTGGGGAAGACGTAGAATTGATGCAGCATAAGGTACTGAAAGTTTCACGTCGATATCTGTCATACTTTTTAAGTTATTGAGAAAATCCTGGAGGGGGGGGGGGGCAAACTTGCCTCCCCCAGCGGGCGTGGGTTAAGGCACGACTAAACAGCATCATCAAGTACGATATTAAACTAGGCGTTGTAAGATTTAAATATTGATAGGCACTAGGCAAGAGGGCTGATAGACACACACCCGCCATCGCGGGCCGCGATGGCTGCTGTCCGCAGGCTGCGAATTTGTATTCTATGTCCTGCATCGTCAAAAAGTTAGTGTGAAAATCTGTAAAAGCGCTGTAAATAAGTAAATATACCACTCTTACTAAAGTACCAAACTTATAAGCCTTCTTTCCGTGAGTTTAATCTCTCACTCTGACGAGTCACGTGCGACTCATTCCAGCACAGGTTTAACTAAGTCGACGGGGACGTGCAATGTTATTATTCAAATATTTGCTTGAAGTACAAAACAATTCGATTAACTAATGTAGTAGTAATAAGAGGGTACTTACAAGTTACAATATGCAGCAACAAGCACCTCCTGGATGCTGACCACGTCAGCCCCAAGCCACAACCAGGGCAATAGAACACTGGGTACTCCAAAGTTTTTTTTAGTATATACTAAAAAATATACTAGAAAAACTAGAAAAAATACCAACAAATGAAGGTCACTACCAGATTTGGAATAATATACCAAATATGGATGCACAACATTCGCGGCAAGTATGGCGTTCGTGTTTCAATCAAGAATAATACAGATTTGTACAGCCTTTGCATTCACTCCCGTGCAGTGGCATTCTTCGTCACCGACGGCAGTGTATTTATTGGTCCGCGTCTCGCTTTATGTTCCAGTTTCTGGTTAGTTAGTGGAATGTATTTATAATTGAATTATTTAATTTTTGTCAGTTCTGTGAACAGTCATTGTCGTGTACAGCCTTGGAATTTGTGTCATTTTCTGGACTTTTGGGGTCCAAATAATTTTGCTCTTCATATTTCATATCAGGCCGCTCAATATTGTTTTCCCCGCAAGTTTGGTAAGACTTCGCTCGGCCTTCGGCCTCGCTCGTAATATACACCCTTGACACCTAACTGGCTGAATTTGGTGACACTGTGTTGAGATAATTTGGTATGTACTCATTGGTTATTTGCAGAACTTTGTACATACAAGTTATTGGTTCATGTCATATTCTTCTGCATCTGGCTGTTGCGCTGAAGCGGCAGAGCCTGGACAGCTCGGCGGCGGCTGCTGTGTGTTGGATAGTGCAAGTCCGATCGGGTCTGCTGCCGTTGTACTGTGACTGGCGCATGTGAGACCTTCTGCATTTATATTGTTGCTAAGTTGGTCCAGTCCCTGGGGTGCTTGACAAGGGATTAACTTGGTAT
>JAXIVJ010016749.1:20000-28014 GCA_036785665.1 Chirona hameri | reverse complement strand
GACGGAATGTCAGTGAATGACAGAATTAACTGTCCGACCCTCTCTCCTGTCCCCTCCCCTACTGTATGTATTAGTGTCGGCGACGCACTCTTGTTTATGGGTGGGAAGAGTGGCGAGAAAGTGCCAGTGGTGGACAGAACAATAGACAGATGACGGAATGTCAGTGAATGACAGAATTAACTGTCTGACCCTCCCTCCTGTCCCCTCCCCTACTGTATGTATTAGTGTCGGCGACGCACTCTTGTTTATGGGTGGGAAGAGTGGCGAGAAAGTGCCAGTGGTGGACAGAACAATAGACAGATGACGGAATGTCAGTGAATGACAGAATTAACTGTCTGACCCTCCCTCCTGTCCCCTCCCCTACTGTGTGTATTAGTGTTGGCGACGTACTCTTGTTTATGGGTGGGAAGAGTGGCGAGAAAGTGCCAGTGGTGGACAGAACAATAGACAGATGACGGAATGTCAGTGAATGACAGAATTAACTGTCTGACCCTCCCTCCTGTCCCCTCCCCTACTGTATGTATTAGTGTCGGCGACGCACTCTTGTTTATGGGTGGGAAGAGTGGCGAGAAAGTGCCAGTGGTGGACAGAACAATAGACAGATGACGGAATGTCAGTGAATGACAGAATTAACTGTCTGACCCTCCCTCCTGTCCCCTCCCCTACTGTGTGTATTAGTGTTGGCGACGTACTCTTGTTTATGGGTGGGAAGAGTGGCGAGAAAGTGCCAGTGGTGGACAGAACAATAGACAGATGACGGAATGTCAGTGAATGACAGAATTAACCATCTGACCCTCCCTCCTGTCCCCTCCCCTACTGTGTGTATTAGTGTCGGTGACGCACTCTTGTTTATGGGTGGGAAGAGTGGCGAGAAAGTGCCAGTGGTGGACAGAACAATAGACAGATGACGGAATGTCAGTGAATGACAGAATTAACTGTCTGACCCTCCCTCCTGTCCCCTCCCCTACTGTATGTATTAGTGTCGGCGACGCACTCTTGTTTATGGGTGGGAAGAGTGGCGAGAAAGTGCCAGTGGTGGACAGAACAATAGACAGATGACGGAATGTCAGTGAATGACAGAATTAACCATCTGACCCTCCCTCCTGTCCCCTCCCCTACTGTGTGTATTAGTGTCGGCGACGCACTCTTGTTTATGGGTGGGAAGAGTGGCGAGAAAGTGCCAGTGGTGGACAGAACAATAGACAGATGACGGAATGTCAGTGAATGACAGAATTAACTGTCTGACCCTCCCTCCTGTCCCCTCCCCTACTGTGTGTATTAGTGTCGGCGACGCACTCTTGTTTATGGGTGGGAAGAGTGGCGAGAAAGTGCCAGTGGTGGACAGAACAATAGACAGATGACGGAATGTCAGTGAATGACAGAATTAACTGTCTGACCCTCCCTCCTGTCCCCTCCCCTACTGTGTGTATTAGTGTCGGCGACGCACTCTTGTTTATGGGTGGGAAGAGTGGCGAGAAAGTGCCAGTGGTGGACAGAACAATAGACAGATGACGGAATGTCAGTGAATGACAGAATTAACTGTCTGACCCTCCCTCCTGTCCCCTCCCCTACTGTGTGTATTAGTGTCGGCGACGCACTCTTGTTTATGGGTGGGAAGAGTGGCGAGAAAGTGCCAGTGGTGGACAGAACAATAGACAGATGACGGAATGTCAGTGAATGACAGAATTAACTGTCTGACCCTCCCTCCTGTCCCCTCCCCTACTGTATGTATTAGTGTCGGCGACGCACTCTTGTTTATGGGTGGGAAGAGTGGCGAGAAAGTGCCAGTGGTGGACAGAACAATAGACAGATGACGGAATGTCAGTGAATGACAGAATTAACTGTCTGACCCTCCCTCCTGTCCCCTCCCCTACTGTGTGTATTAGTGTCGGCGACGCACTCTTGTTTATGGGTGGGAAGAGTGGCGAGAAAGTGCCAGTGGTGGACAGAACAATAGACAGATGACGGAATGTCAGTGAATGACAGAATTAACTGTCTGACCCTCCCTCCTGTCCCCTCCCCTACTGTGTGTATTAGTGTCGGCGACGCACTCTTGTTTATGGGTGGGAAGAGTGGCGAGAAAGTGCCAGTGGTGGACAGAACAATAGGCAGATGACGGAATGTCAGTGAATGACAGAATTAACTGTCTGACCCTCCCTCCTGTCCCCTCCCCTACTGTGTGTATTAGTGTCGGCGACGCACTCTTGTTTATGGGTGGGAAGAGTGGCGAGAAAGTGCCAGTGGTGGACAGAACAATAGACAGATGACGGAATGTCAGTGAATGACAGAATTAACTGTCTGACCCTCCCTCCTGTCCCCTCCCCTACTGTGTGTATTAGTGTCGGCGACGCACTCTTGTTTATGGGTGGGAAGAGTGGCGAGAAAGTGCCAGTGGTGGACAGAACAATAGACAGATGACGGAATGTCAGTGAATGACAGAATTAACTGTCTGACCCTCCCTCCTGTCCCCTCCCCTACTGTATGTATTAGTGTCGGCGACGCACTCTTGTTTATGGGTGGGAAGAGTGGCGAGAAAGTGCCAGTGGTGGACAGAACAATAGACAGATGACGGAATGTCAGTGAATGACAGAATTAACTGTCTGACCCTCCCTCCTGTCCCCTCCCCTACTGTGTGTATTAGTGTCGGCGACGCACTCTTGTTTATGGGTGGGAAGAGTGGCGAGAAAGTGCCAGTGGTGGACAGAACAATAGACAGATGACGGAATGTCAGTGAATGACAGAATTAACTGTCTGACCCTCCCTCCTGTCCCCTCCCCTACTGTGTGTATTAGTGTCGGCGACGCACTCTTGTTTATGGGTGGGAAGAGTGGCGAGAAAGTGCCAGTGGTGGACAGAACAATAGGCAGATGACGGAATGTCAGTGAATGACAGAATTAACTGTCTGACCCTCCCTCCTGTCCCCTCCCCTACTGTGTGTATTAGTGTCGGCGACGCACTCTTGTTTATGGGTGGGAAGAGTGGCGAGAAAGTGCCAGTGGTGGACAGAACAATAGACAGATGACGGAATGTCAGTGAATGACAGAATTAACTGTCTGACCCTCCCTCCTGTCCCCTCCCCTACTGTGTGTATTAGTGTCGGCGACGCACTCTTGTTTATGGGTGGGAAGAGTGGCGAGAAAGTGCCAGTGGTGGACAGAACAATAGACAGATGACGGAATGTCAGTGAATGACAGAATTAACTGTCTGACCCTCCCTCCTGTCCCCTCCCCTACTGTGTGTATTAGTGTCGGCGACGCACTCTTGTTTATGGGTGGGAAGAGTGGCGAGAAAGTGCCAGTGGTGGACAGAACAATAGACAGATGACGGAATGTCAGTGAATGACAGAATTAACTGTCTGACCCTCCCTCCTGTCCCCTCCCCTACTGTGTGTATTAGTGTCGGCGACGCACTCTTGTTTATGGGTGGGAAGAGTGGCGAGAAAGTGCCAGTGGTGGACAGAACAATAGACAGATGACGGAATGTCAGTGAATGACAGAATTAACTGTCTGACCCTCCCTCCTGTCCCCTCCCCTACTGTATGTATTAGTGTCGGCGACGCACTCTTGTTTATGGGTGGGAAGAGTGGCGAGAAAGTGCCAGTGGTGGACAGAACAATAGACAGATGACGGAATGTCAGTGAATGACAGAATTAACTGTCTGACCCTCCCTCCTGTCCCCTCCCCTACTGTGTGTATTAGTGTCGGCGACGCACTCTTGTTTATGGGTGGGAAGAGTGGCGAGAAAGTGCCAGTGGTGGACAGAACAATAGACAGATGACGGAATGTCAGTGAATGACAGAATTAACTGTCTGACCCTCCCTCCTGTCCCCTCCCCTACTGTATGTATTAGTGTCGGCGACGCACTCTTGTTTATGGGTGGGAAGAGTGGCGAGAAAGTGCCAGTGGTGGACAGAACAATAGACAGATGACGGAATGTCAGTGAATGACAGAATTAACTGTCTGACCCTCCCTCCTGTCCCCTCCCCTACTGTGTGTATTAGTGTCGGCGACGCACTCTTGTTTATGGGTGGGAAGAGTGGCGAGAAAGTGCCAGTGGTGGACAGAACAATAGACAGATGACGGAATGTCAGTGAATGACAGAATTAACTGTCTGACCCTCCCTCCTGTCCCCTCCCCTACTGTGTGTATTAGTGTCGGCGACGCACTCTTGTTTATGGGTGGGAAGAGTGGCGAGAAAGTGCCAGTGGTGGACAGAACAATAGACAGATGACGGAATGTCAGTGAATGACAGAATTAACTGTCTGACCCTCCCTCCTGTCCCCTCCCCTACTGTGTGTATTAGTGTCGGCGACGCACTCTTGTTTATGGGTGGGAAGAGTGGCGAGAAAGTGCCAGTGGTGGACAGAACAATAGACAGATGACGGAATGTCAGTGAATGACAGAATTAACTGTCTGACCCTCCCTCCTGTCCCCTCCCCTACTGTGTGTATTAGTGTCGGCGACGCACTCTTGTTTATGGGTGGGAAGAGTGGCGAGAAAGTGCCAGTGGTGGACAGAACAATAGACAGATGACGGAATGTCAGTGAATGACAGAATTAACTGTCTGACCCTCCCTCCTGTCCCCTCCCCGTCAGGCTTTGGTGGCTGAGTCGCCGGTCTGCCGGCCGGAGTCTGCCATCTCCGTGCCGGAGGAGCCGGAGGAGCCGGAGGAGCCGGAGCGCACCTTCACCGCCCGGGTACAGGTCGGACGGCTCATCATCAGGCTGCAGATGAAACGGGTGAGTTCTGCCCGCCTGCCGAACACAGCAAGCAGCTGACCCGGACCAAGCCAGCCGGTTTTGAGTTTGAGTGTGCCGAACAGCGGGTGTTGATGTTTGAAGGTGCCGAACCTTTTATGGCTGCAGTTTGTCTCTAAATATCTTCACTGTCCTGCATCAGCACTGTACTATGTGTCGTGGTTGGTGACAGGTTCGCAACCTGAAACAAACTACTCAGTCAAATGGCTGAGAACGTTGTTCTGCTTTTCTGCCCTGTCCGCAACATCGCTCGGCGGAGCTGTTTCATTTAGGATATTTCGCAGGATCCTTAGCCCTCCATTAAATGTTATGAGTACTTTGTAAGTGAGTCGACCACTCTACACGGATGTCCGTCCACGTTTGGTTGAATTAAATAACACATTCCAAATATTTATTTGTGTCTTTTTGTGACTCCCCGAAGACGTTCCCCGAAGAAGGTGCCTTCCGCTTATCACTGCGGCGGTTTCAGCAATAACCCTGTGACCATCACCGTGACCGTGACGGTGACTATGAGAGCGTGACGGTGACGGTGTGCGTCTCTCAGACGGAGCGTCTCCAGCGTCTGTTTGACGCCGTGGCCGACGAGCTGTCGCTGCCGGCGCGGCGGGTGTGTCTCGGACAACGAGACGTCATCTACAGCCCGCATCAGACGCCGCATGACGTCGGCCTCGGACCTTTCGACGTCATCGGTTAGTGAAGCCTGCCGGTGGATGGCCCGGTGGTTACCAGGTGTTGGTTACCAGGTCGGGAGTATAGGTCCGGTCTCCGCAGACCTTCACCCTGCCCAGCGGCTGTGACCAGGCTGTCCAGCGGCTGTGACCAGACCGCCCAGCGTCTGTGACCAGGCTGCCCAGCGGGTGTGACCAGGCTGCCCAGCGGGTGTGACCAGGCTGCCCAGCGGCTGTGACCAGGCTGCCCAGTGGATGTGACCAGGCTGCCCAGCGGCTGTGACCAGGCTGTCCAGCGACTCTGACCAGACCGCCCAGCGTCTGTGACCAGGCTGCCCAGCGGGTGTGACCAGGCTGCCCAGCGGGTGCGACCAGGCTGCCCAGCGGATGTGACCAGGCTGCCCAGCGGCTGTGACCAGGCTGTCCAGCGGCTGTGACCAGGCTGCCCAGCGTCTGTGACCAGGCTGCCCAGCGGATGTGACCAGGCTGCCGAGCGGCTGTGACCAGGCTGCCCAGCGGGTGTGACCAGGCTGTCCAGCGGGTGTGACCAGGCTGCCCAGCGGCTGTGACCAGGCTGCCCAGCGGGTGTGACCAGGCTGCCCAGTGGGTGTGACCAGGCTGCCCAGCGGGTGTGACCAGGCTGCCCAGCGGCTGTGACCAGGCTGCCCAGCGTCTGTGACCAGGCTGCCCAGCGGGTGTGACCAGGCTGCCCAGCGGCTGTGACCAGGCTGCCCAGCGGCTGTGACCAGGCTGCCCAGCGGCTGTGACCAGGCTGCCCAGCGGCTGTGACCAGGCTGCCCAGCGGGTGTGACCAGGCTGCCCAGCGGGTGTGACCAGGCTGCCCAGCGGCTGTGACCAGGCTGCCCAGCGGATGTGACCATGTTGCCCAGCGGGTGTGACCAGGCTGCCCAGCGGCTGTGACCAGGCTGCCCAGCGGCTGTGACCAGGCTGCCCAGCGGCTGTGACCAGGCTGCCCAGCGGCTGTGACCAGGCTGCCCAGCGGGTGTGACCAGGCTGCCCAGCGGCTGTGACCAGGCTGCCCAGCGGGTGTGACCAGGCTGCCCAGCGGGTGGGACCAGGCTGCCAAGCGGGTGTGACCAGGCTGCCAAGCGGGTGTGACCAGGCTGCCAAGCGGGTGTGACCAGGCTGCCGAGCGACTGTGACCAGGCTGCCGAGCGGGTGTGACCAGGCTGCCCAGCCGAGCCCCTTGCTGCTGATGATTGGGTGTTACGGACCTCGGCCACGGTTTGTTGGGCTTGAAAAGCTATATGCCACTGTTTATGGAGAGATGTTTACAGCTCTCAGCCATTGCCTGTTAGGTTTTTAACACTACCGATGAATATTCAGTAACATAGTCTGTCAAGTAGGTTCCCTGACTGGTCCAGCTACAGTAACTAGAGGGTCGTGGTATGATGACTCCTCGCTGCTGCAACCGGCGGCCGTTTTGACCGAAACTCCCCTACAGCTGACCTGGCGTCTCCACCGACAGAGTTCTGGGAGGGTACCTCGGCCCCCGCTGCTGCCCCGGCGGCGGCGGCGGTGGCGGTGGACCCAGACTCTGTGGAGCTCAAGGTGCAGAGTTCTGACCGGCGCAGCACGGTGACCCTCCGACTGAGACGCTCCGACCCCATGTCGCTTCTGATGGAGCGGTATGCCACCGAGCGAGGCGTGCCACTCAAACAGCTCAGGTTAGTCGGCAGAGGGGTCGCTGGTGTGGACAGAGGGTCGATACAGAGCAGCTCAGGTTAGTCGGCAGAGGGGCCGCTGGTGTGGACAGAGGGTCGATACAGAGCAGCTCAGGTTAGTCGGCAGATGGGCCGCTGGTGTGGACAGAGGGCCGATACAGAGCAGCTCAGGTTAGTCGACAGAGGGGCCGCTGGTGTGGACAGAGGGGCCGCTGGTGTGGACAGAGGGGCCGCTGGTGTGGACAGAGGGGCCGCTGGTGTGGACAGAGGGGCCGCTGGTGTGGACAGTTGTGGACAGAGGGGCCGCTGGTGTGGACAGGTGTGGACAGAGGGGCCGCTGGTGTGGACAGGTGTGGACAGAGGGGCCGCTGGTGTGGACAGAGTGGCCGCTGGTGTGGACAGCGGGTCGATACAGGGCGCTGGCGCCGTATGGACGGGCTCCGGGTCTGCGTGATAAATGTATCGGATGTGTACGGCGGGCATAGTGTCGGGGAACTCACTCCATTGATCGGCGGACATAGTGTCGGGGAACTCACTCCATTGACCGGCGGACATAGTGTCGGGGAACTCACTCCATTGACCGGCGGACATAGTGTCGGGGAACTCACTCCATTGATCGGCGGACATAGTGTCGGGGAACTCACTCCATTGACCGGCGGACATAGTGTCGGGGAACTCACTCCATTGACCGGCGGACATAGTGTCGGGGAACTCACTCCATTGACCGGCGGACATAGTGTCGGGGAACTCACTCCATTGACCGGCGGACATAGTGTCGGGGAACTCACTCCATTGACCGGCAGACATAGTGTCGGGGAACTCACTCCATTGACTGGCGGACATAGTGTCGGGGAACTCACTCCATTGATCGGCGGACATAGTGTCGGGGAACTCACTCCATTGAC
>JAXIVJ010016749.1:5000-15000 GCA_036785665.1 Chirona hameri | reverse complement strand
TTGCCCCACTTCGGGGTAATGAGGAGCCTTCGGCCGGGTGTAACGTCGGTCCATTACCTTGGGGGTAATGGAGGCTTCGGCCGGGTGCAACGTCGGTCCATTACCTTGGGGGTAATGGAGGCTTCGGCTGGGTGTAACGTCGGTCCATTACATTGGGGGTAATGGGGAGCCTTCGGCCGGGTGTAACGTCGGTCCATTACATTGGGGGTAATGGGGAGCCTTCGGCCGGGTGTAACGTCGGTCCATTACATTGGGGGTAATGGGGAGCCTTCGGCCTGGTGTAACGTCGGTCCATTACCTTGGGGGGTAATGGGGAGCCTTCGGCCGGGTGTAACGTCGGTCCATTACATTGGGGGCAATGGGGAGCCTTCGGCCGGGTGTAACGTCGGTCCATTACCTTGGGGGTAATGGGGAGCCTTCGGCCGGGTGTAACGTCGGTCCATTACATTGGGGGTAATGGGGAGCCTTCGGCCGGGTGTAACGTCGGTCCATTACATTGGGGGTAATGGGGAGCCTTCGGCCTGGTGTAACGTCGGTCCATTACCTTGGGGGGTAATGGGGAGCCTTCGGCCGGGTGTAACGTCGGTCCATTATCTTGGGGGTAGTGGGGAGCCTTCGGCCGGGTGTAACGTCGGTCCATTACATTGGGGGTAATGGGGAGCCTTCGGCCGGGTGTAACGTCGGTCCATTACCTTGGGGGTAATGGGGAGCCTTCGGCCGGGTGTAACGTCGGTCCATTACTTTGGGGGTAATGGAGCCTTCGGCCGGGTGTAACGTCGGTCCATTACTTTGGGGCTAATGGAGCCTTCGGCCGGGTGTAACGTCGGTCCATTACATTGGGGGTAATGGGGAGCCTTCGGCCGGGTGTAACGTCGGTCCATTACATTGGGGGTAATGGGGAGCCTTCGGCCCGGTGTAACGTCGGTCGGGCAGCTAAGCGAGACATTACAACTGAGTCGTTCGATGGCAATGCTTTAAGCACATGCAGCATGCAATTGCAGATCTATCCCAGCTTGTTTCACCGTCACCATATTATCGCTAAGAACAACAGAACTAATTAATGTATGATGCTCAGCTCTTGCTTTACGGTTTGTGTTGGTAGCGCTGGGAACTGCTGTTTTATACAAGGGGCAACAGCACAGATGTCTACTTACATTCCTGTCCCTAGATGGCACTAGCAGTAAGCGCTGGAAATTATAATAGCCATAGTATAGCCATGCTGTACCGCATGGCTACTTACATTTATGTTCATAGATGGCACTAGTAGTACACGCCTGAAGTTATGCTGTATCGCATAGTAACTTACATTCATGTTCATAGATGGCACTAGTAGTACACTCCTGAAGTTATGCTGTACCGCATAGCTTGTAACCAAGAACCGCGTTCTGGGTAATGCGGAGGGGTAATGACTCATTCCTGTCATCAAAATGGGGGTAACCATACCCTGGACGCCGTATGGGAACCACTGATAAAGGGCTACCTCAACCAACAGCATCTACGAAATTAACTTGAAGCGACTACAAAGTGATGCAACCCAATATTATTCCAACATCTGCGTCCAATTTGAAGAATGTATGAACCCATGTTTATCTCCAGCTAGCATGAGAATCAAACCCATTACCTTTGTGTCCTAAGAACGCCGCTCTAGCCAACTGCGCTGACTGGCCAACTGCTTGCGGCGAAACCTAAGAACATCACTTGTCATCAAGGGCGGATCCAGCCGGCCGTTTGGGGGGGGGGGGGGGGGCAAACCGTTTTTTTAGCGGACCTTACCTACCCCCAATTTCGAATTTCTTCCCGGATTTGGGCCACTTTATTTTGCAACCACACGATTTCGATTTTTTCCCCATTTTTTTTAAGGTTTTCGACCTTTTGGGATATCGAAAAAGGAAAGATGTCAGCTTGCAGTTTGTATTGTTCCGACATTGCCTTACACTGATAAAAACTATGTCAATTGTCAGCTGTACCCAGGGGCGTCGCCGATAATTTTTGAGTGGGGAGGTCGGCTGAAATGACGACAAAAAAATGTACCCCAATTTGTTATGCGTGTATTTAAGCCTTTGCAACATTTCTAATGTGGATTTGCATGTTATAGTAGGTACTTGTTATTTAGCGCCGCGAAGCGGCGCGATTTTTTTTTTGCTCGGGTTTGCCTGATAAAACCCAGAAACATAGGCATTTTTAGCTTCTTAGCCTTGTAGAGGATAATAAGCTAAAAATGTTATTCATTCAATTCAGCGTTACGACGAAACGAAGACGATGACGATGGCTTCGTTATGACGATGGCCACTGATGTGACGCCGCGAAGCGGCGTGAACATTTTAATTTTAGGTCGTGGAAAACGCATTTTTAATATTGGAACCAGACCGTGAGTGGAGCCAAGCCTCAGGTAACCCCTTTTCCTGGTTGCACATCTCGGTATGATGCAAAATGTTGAAATGAAGGTAGTTTTTCATATACATTAGCCTCGGATAGTAAATCACGATGGCCGGTGGCAGTCTGCGCTCAATAGTACATATGATAATAATAACTGTAGTCTGTATACATACCTATGTACCGAACTGTAACAAACAACTGGTAACGGTGCAAATGGTTTCAAAGTAGCAAGAGGCAGACCGACATTTCCGCGCATAAATGGTCCCTGTGGATCTGGAGGAGCCTGGGGGAGATGGCTTGGGGAGATAGTCCTGGCCTGGTCCCCACTATTAGCTCTTCGGGCCAACAAGTTGGGCACCGCTGGAACAGCTTCCGGTTGCCGAAGTCCGCGTCTTTGCGTTCGCGTCGCCTTTTTCGGAACTCGGCAGACAAGCTAAACATGTAGCCCGCTTTAAGATAATATTGTATGAAGAGAGTTAGCCCTGGGGCCAGCAATTACCGCCAAGGAGAGCCTCTGCAAGACACTTAATGGAATTAATTTTCCAAATTTGTATATGCAATTGCGAAACTTGTGTCATGCCGCGAAGCGGCGCGAAATTTTTCAGTTTTTGACTGAGGCTAGCTTGATTTTGACTGCTGCAATTTTGGGATGCCCAGTACCGTTCTAAAAACGCAAATATAGCATGCATTAAATTTCACGTCTGGGGGGGGGGGGGGGGCAAAACATAGTTTGCCCCCCCCCCCCCCCCCCTTAAACAGGCTTGGGGGGGGGGGCATGGCCCTGTTCGCCCCCCCTGGATCCGCCCTTGGTCGTGGGTCTAGTTATTCCTTCGTCGACGACGAAATCATTATTTATGAACGTGTTCATTTTTTTTCTTAAAATTTCACAGAACACGGAATTTTATTGTTTTTTATATGCGTTGAGGCTCATATTACAGTTATTTATATATATTTTTTATTTTGTTTTGGGGGGGGGCAAAAGACATATTGGCCCCCCTTCCAGGCTTTGGGGGGGGGGCATGGCCGGATTGCCCCCCCCCCCTGGATCCGCCAGTGCTTGTCATGATGGTCGCCCACCCTAAAGTGACAAAGTGAATAATGTGTGGGAACATCTAAACAGGGCATCTCATTTTGAGAGAGTTGTCATTTACCTGGAGGTCAACTATTTGCACCGACCTCTGGCACTTTTCAAAAGAAAATTAGCCGCACTCATGAGCATCGTAAAACAGCGTCTTATTTAAAGGGGTCGGCCTTAAAGGGAGACGATCACCTTTTGATTTGGTTAGCAACAATGTCTTTGGCTACCGTTATGGTATTAAAGGAAATAGTTCACCTTCAACATGGGATTTTGAACTGAAATAGCAGTTTTGTAGCCCGTGTTGAGAAATCCTTATCTGCAACTTTTATTGGCTGAAAAGACTCTCCAGCCGAAGATATTTGACTTTTTGGCGAAGGAATGCGGCGCATATATGATATACCGTACCGTCTGAGAGTGCCAGCACTACCAGGGCGCATGCGCAGACCAATAACGCACACCATAACATTAATAATTTACGACCTTCTGTCCTGAATTGGCGCGATGTAGGACCATTTTTGAAAAGAAAAAAAGAAACTGTATTAAAAAATATAATAAAATCGTGTTCTGAAAAATTTCCGAAGGTGAACTATTTCCTTTAAAGGAAATAGTTCACCTTCAACATTAGTTTTAAACTGAAATAGCTGTTTTGTAGCCCATGTTGGGAAACCCCTATCTGCAAGTTTCCTTGACTGAAAAAGACTCTCCAGCCGAAGATATTTGACTTTTTGGCGAAGGAATTCGGCGCATATATGATATACCGTACCGTCTGAAAGTGCCAGCACTGCCATGGAGCATGCGCAGACCAATAACGCACACCATAACATTAATGATTTACGACCTTCTGTCCTGAATTGGCGCGATGTAGGACCATTTTTGAAAATAAAAAAAGAAACTGTATTCAAAAATATAATAAAATCGTGTTCTGAAAAAAATTCCGAAGGTGAACTATTTCCTTTAAAATGATGTGATCTAGATTTAAGAATTAAATGAAATTATTCCCTCATTCAAAGTTGGAAGATTGGGAAAATTAATGATCGGTATTTTCCCCTCACTATTGGAAAGCGCAACATCTGGCGCATTTGTGTCAATCTGTTCAACGTTGTTGAATGGGCACTTATAAATAAATCTCCGACACTAAATAGGTTGTCGTCCGGGGCCAACCTAAACTGCCGATTTCAATGCACTTTTTCAAATGATTGTTGATTGTTCATAAAAATTTGGCACATATTTGCAAAAGATAGAGTGCAGGAAACATATTGCATACCTTCATTATAAATAACAATGCGTAGGGAGGCTAATTTACTGAATTCCTTACCAAGTACTTGCTGATTATAAGCGTGGATCGCTTATCAACTATGACTTGAAATATCTCTCGGTAGGAATTATTATATGCAAAATGGGATGAATTTACAATATATTTTGGTCTCGTCTATCGATTTGAGGTGCTAACTCCATTTTTGTGGAACAAGGTGAATATCTCCCTTTAAGGGGAATAGGTCACCTTGAAAGCTGTCTCGAAATTTGGCTATAGGGGGTATTTCGAGCTAAAAAAATGAATATGGCATTTGTTTGGACGATAGGTGGATATCCGTCGAAAAATGGGCATGTTTGTCTTTTCTCCTTCATGGCCATAAACAACTTCATGACGATTATGACGTCATGCATATAGTAGCTTGGGTATGCAAACTATTGGACACAATCACGACGGACTTTAGGCTTAGATACGCAGGCTGCTTGTAACGTAAACAACCGTTGTGAAGACCCGAAACAAGTTTCGGGGAAATGAAACTTCTTCTAAAAGAGGCCCACTAGTCCTGTGTCGAAATTACCTAGCGTAGCGAGGTAATTCTTTCACCACAACCCGTTTTTTTATCTGCTCTACAAATCTGTTATCTCAGTTCAAACCCCTATGTTAACCCGCGAGTTACTGGGGTATATTCCATAACGCGACTTACTGGGGGGGGGGGGGGGGGCTATTTTTTGCCCTCCCCTCGGATCTCCGGAACTACTGGACTGATTGTGAAAATTCAAACGGCATTCGATAGCCCTGGGACATTTATCGAGGGAAGCCTAATATTGTTGACTTCGGTGTCACCGATGACGTCACAGGTCAGGTCAAGTACAAAATGTTTGACCGTGTCAAAATGTCTCGATGGATGGAATTGTCGCTCAAAATTGCGATATTAAACGCATAAGCAGTCGATAAATCGGTATGATTCGTGTATCTGACACTTCTAACTACCATTCTAAGCTATCAGGGGCGGATGACCTTGGGTCAGGTCAATGTCATCCGAGGTCACGAGGTCAAACTGCAGATTACGGTCATTAGGCGTTCTAACACATGTTTATGGGTTTGTTTTTCGTCTAGAACGCGAAAAATGGCTTCAGAACATTGTTTGTTCCATATAAATCGAAGTAAAAAGCAAAAACGGAAATGCATTTTGTATGCATAGTAATGCTGTGAGTGGTCGATTTCTTGTGTCATTTAAAGGTCATAAGCCAGTCATTTTTAAAGATATCGACTTCAAATTCGGTATACATATTCACCAAACACGTCTCGATCACATATATTCCGTTATTTGGATAACTCTGATTTTGTTTGTGTGAAAGGTTTGTAAAAACAAAACAAAATGTAATTGGATTTCTCAAAATTTTGAATACAAAACTAAAAAATCCGAGATTGCAGTTTGATAGCCCAAATTCCCAATCTATTGTCAGTAATTTGATTTAAGACAATTTAATTTATCTCAAACATTGTACCTTTCACAGCGTTTTCCGAAAACCATTATTTTTCAACAAAAACCGAAGAACATGACGTCACTCTGACGTTATTCCCGGTTGACCTATCATAAGCTCATCTTTTTACTTTGGCGAACATGTGTAGAATTGATGTGAGAGAAGGTACTGCAAGATTGGTGACGATAATGGTGTTGGTTTAGGAGTTATTACGAAATAACGGGAGGGGGAGGGGGCAAAAATAGCCCCCCCCCAGTAAGTCGCGGGTTAAAGGTGAACTATTCCCTTTAAAGGGACACTCCCACCTTCCCAAAAGTTGTCAAATGTACGCCACTTGTGGTGCAAAATATGAAGTAATTGCTGCCGAACACGATTATGACATTTGTTTCTCGCAAACAGTGCTCAATTTCATAAAAACTTCAGTTTTAATATTTGGGTTGATGACGTCATATTGAGCTCTAAAGAGCTATACAAAAATCCTTTACGCTCCCAAAGTATGGCACAATTATTTCGAGACAATTCTGGCGCTTGGAATACAAGACAAACCAACTACCAAACCATTTGAAACACGCAAATATCTCCAAGTCTAACCTTAAAACAAGTCGACTATCATCTCCATTTGGTAAAGAGAGGTTACGTCATCGGCTTTAGACCCCTATTCAAATACACGTGGGGGTTTATTCGTTACAATTGTCAAGACCAAGCTCGAATTTCTTTTTGATTAGACATATGTGGTTGTTTTAACTGCTACCCCACTTAATTTCAATGTAAATCCAGCAACATGGCTATCTCAACTCAAAACTAATGTTAAGGTGGGAGTGTCCCTTTAACACAATTCCGAGTCATCTCCAGAAAAAATGGCAATCAGTCAACGGGTTAACGGGCCAAGTTGGCAAGCTACATTCCAATGTTTTAATGGGTCAATGGGTTAGCGAGTCAACAATCCTCTTAGTGTTCTACAAAGCTGATACGAATAAAAGACACCATCAATATTTTGTGACACAAAGGTCAATGCATGCATTAAACTAAATATATTTCTCCTCGTTGGTATGTATTTCCCAACCAACAACAAATAAGCATGGAAGACAAAACAGACGTAATATGTCAGTTTTAGGTCATTATTGAGATACCATATGCAAAAGCTGGAAATTCCGTTTTTTTGTCCCGAGTCCAATGCGATTCATACTCATTTGCGATCACTATCTATCAGGGGCGGATCCAGCCGCTCAGTTGGGGGGGATGGGATATTTGGCCTTCAGATACCCAAATGTCGTTGCAAAGACGCATAATTTAACCCTCGCCAGTGCAGGTGGGGGGGGGGGGGGGGGGGGAGGGGGTGATGCCACTCACCTCGGTTATTCGGAAATAACTCGCGTAAACATCAACCGAGTGCGATGAAACTTTTAGTACCTTACTTCTGAACAATTTAAAACATATCCCCAAAAAATTGAAGTTGTAGGTTAAATGACCAGAAACCTTTGACCTGTTTTTTCAAGGTCATGTCAGGCGCAACTGGCGTCCCGTAGTATTGATCCTTGTAACTTGTGCAGTTTGATAGTGGTTGTTGTTCAGGAGCATATCCACAGGTGTTTCCAGGTGACAGTTGTGGTTTCCATTGAGATTATGACCTCGATTGACCTTCTCAGAGGTCAACCGAGGTCACTGACCTCCGATGATCTCATATTACTTTTTTGGCTTCTGGCAGTTTCTAAGACATTTTGTGACGCTGATTTCAAATATGGGATCCATTTGACATAATTATATGTTCCACTGGGGTCATGCACCCCAACAGGTCAACCGAAGTCAATGACCTCAAATGACCTGACATGACCTGACATGACCTTTTTGGAATTTGGCAGTTTCTAGGACAATTTGTGACGCTGATTTCAAATTTGGAACCCATTTAGCATAATCATATGCTCATTCGCGATTCTAGCTCGATTAAATTCAATGTATACGCATTTACAATTTGGTTGAATTTTGGGTCATTGACATGACCTCAGAGGTTACCTAATAATCTATGACCTTAAAATCGGGTATCAATGGCTTGCTCTCGTGACAAGCAACACGCTCGTTTTTTAATCGAAGCTCTAGCCCAATCAGGGACGAAACGCTTGGGGGGGGGGTCGTACCCCCTGCACGGTCACGCACTGATCGGACGCTGCACGGACGAGGGTTAAAACAAACATAGCTTGAACAGCATGACGTCCAGAGCCGATGACTGACAAGCAACTGTTTTGGAGGTGGCCGTGTCATAACTGTACAACATAAACGGTAGGATGTAAAAAAAATAACGCCTAAGCATAGATAAATACTTTATCGACCTGAAATATGCTGACGCGAGTTCTAAAAATGATATTAAACGGACATATAAATTAAAGTGTTATTTATTAACCCAAAGGTAGGAATGAGCCTGCTTCAAACGAGGACATTTGGCGTCTCCGTTATCTTTTTGTCACAGCTCTCCGTGCACCGACGAGCGGCAAATGCGCGGAACGCTGGCCTGTTGTTTACCGGGTCAGGTTTGTAACCTAATTAATATCTTTATGAAAATACGAAATACAACCAAAGCTAAAACGTTATCTTCAGCGAAAGTATATATGAATGTATTTGTGTAAAATATTCAACGAATCATTTGGCATGAAAGTCTTCGTACCACAACTGGTCTCACTGTCCCGACTGGATATACTAAAAATGGCTGAATGTGAATGCGTTTGAAGTTCCAATTTCACTCTTTCCATATGTTTGGTGATGGTGGGCGCTAATCGGTAAAGCGCACAAACAAGATGCATGCTGATCCAGTGGTAGCTGGCAAGGATGTGATAGGAACGTCTCAAGCAAAATGTGGAAAAACGAGAAAGTGCCCATTTCCAGCTTTATACCATCTCAGCGTAATACAAAATTGTATGCAAAATTCGCCTATTGTAATGACAATCGGAAATAAAATGAACTAGTGATAAATGAGATAGGTGATAAATGAGAATAAAAAAGTGACAAATGAATAGAAAACCGGGAGCCATAAGACAAAAGAAATGCTACGAAGAGAAAAGGAAAGATTCCAGTCAAATAAGTGCGGGTTCAATATAAAACGGAATGTTTCATGCCAAACGGGAGATTTGAGTAAAATTCAGGGATAGATATCAGATATATTTTACAACACATCCACGACGGGGTGGCTTTTCAGAGTTGCACGTCCATTGAGGGTGAACTTTGGAACATAAATGACACAGCACAAGAAAACTACACACGGAAACACACGGAAACACACTGGCCATCCATTCGCACATAATCCATACATTTGGTCGACAGTCTATCGTGACGTCACGTCGCAGGTTTTAGCGGTTGTGCGTGTTGCCAACACACACATTGGCTTTGTTGAGCATAGTCACTCGGCGATAACAGAGTCGGCGTCTCCCAGCTTCGGTTGTGATGTGAGGCCCAGTGAGGCGGGTGGCACTTCAGGTAGAGGGAGGTGGTAAATAGTAGCCATAATAAACGTCAAACTTAGCGCGGATGGCGCGGATGCGCGACGCTCAGACCAATGGTCCATAGAGCGTGAATGCTAATTTAAAAGTAGGTGTTTGCTGATTTGTTTTCTTCTTCTGCTTAATCTGCCGTTGCGTCTGGTCGATTAATCACTTGTTTATTGTAATTTAAAGCAGTGCATATCATATCGTTATAAATAAATGTTGCTAAAACAGTTAAAATGCATTTGGGAAAGATACAAATGGCAACTTTTACTCCAGCTTGGGGGGGGGGGGCAAAAACATACTTCCCCCCCCCCCGACTTTTCGTTTGGGGGGGGGGGAT
>JAXIVJ010016748.1:0-28017 GCA_036785665.1 Chirona hameri | reverse complement strand
GAACCTTTATTGAAACTTTCAATGTAGTTAATTTACAGACACGTACAAATTAATGAGGTCACCGCGCAAATGTACGACGCATCGCTCCATTGCCGCGGTTATGAAATAAATATCACCCAGCGTATTGCCACGCTAGTAATGAACCCATATCAAGGGCTCACCCCATTAACGACTGCCTCCTCGGCTCGTGCGTCCATTAATGATGTGCCACGGGATGATGTAGCCGGCTCGTTAACACCATAATGGAATACTCGATTCCCGCGGCCACTGCCGCTGCGGCCGCTAGCATTGAGAGATTTCGGCAGCAGCAGATGCGGGACGCAATGGTGGCGGCAGGAGGGGGTGATATGGCGGGGAGCCCGGGGTATCGGAAATGACTGACTTAACTGGTGTTAATTGCTTACTAGCCGGACCATAAACATCCTAAAGCATCATAAATTACGACGGTGTTTGCTGCTGCCAGTTACTTGCTACCGCGGCCCTAAACATCCTAACGACCCAGTTATGGCGCATAAAGTGATGTGTATAATTAAATTGAAATATCAGCCTAAGTATTAAATATTTCAGGGAACACAGGCTGTGCAAAAATGTTCAAAATCTAAAACAATCACAGTTTATGATAGCTCCTATCTTGTTCTACCCAAGAAAAAAAACACCTAAATGCTTACAAATACAAAGGAGAACTTATGATATGCAATTAATTCATAATAAATATGCACCTCACATCCATTCATCCATTGGCAGGTGCTTAGTGCCTAATGCTAAGATTATTTAGTACTTAGCAAAGTGCGACTTGCTGGTTTCATGAGCGGCTCACGAGCAACACAAGTATCATCCAACACAAGCTGACGCCGTCAGGTCCTGTTATTTCCATCTCAAGCATATATCTAGCCTGAAAACTTGGGCGTGACGCGTGGGGGCCGGGTGGGGGCCGGGTGGGGGCGGGGTGGGGCCGGGTGGGGCGGGGTGGGGGCCGGGTGGGGCCGGGTGGTGGCAGGGTGGGGGCAGGGTGGGGCCAGGGTGGGGGCAGGGTGGGGGCAGGGTGGGAGCCGGGTGTGGCAGGGTGGGGGCAGGGAGGGAGCCGGGTGTGGCAGGGTGGGGGCAGGGTGGGTGGGTCAGGGTGGTGGCAGGGTGGGGGCAGGGTGATAGTTCCCAGAGCAGTGCTGAGCCAGCCAGCCGTGGCTGGAATGCCGCGTCAGAGCAGCGCTCAACAGCGGCTGAGGGTCTCGTTAGGAGCGTGAGGCGGCGGATGAAACTGGGAGAGCAGGAGCAGCTGTAGAAGATGACGGCGGCGGCAGTTATGCGGGCTAATTGGATCACTCAACGGTGTTGTCAGATTTGAATGACATTCAGGAGGTAAAAACGTTTTATGTCTTGACTTTTTACAGCATGCAGTAATTTGATAACTGGATCATTAAAGCATTTTCAAACGATGGTTACGTCACAGCCGTATGCAAACTTCCTGACTAGCACCAGGATTCTAGACCAGTGCCCTTTGGGGTAAATAACAGGCTTGACGAGGCTGGACAAACTTGACAAGCTAAGCGCGATGTAAAAGGCAGTGGCCAACTAGGAGCTAATTACTAAGAGCTTAAGGCTACTTAAGCTACTAAAGGTCAACCTCAACAGAACTTGATGAACAATCTCCTTTGCATAATTGTGCACATATCCTTGACACACTTCTAAAAAATGTAAACAAAGCAATGGCAGGCTCTTAAAGTCACTACCTGCTACCACTCAATATCACGTTTATCACACGTGACTCTCTCCCTCTCTCCCTCTCTCCCTCTCTCCCTCTCTCCCTCTCTCCCTCTCTCCCTCTCTCCCTCTCTCCCTCTCTCCCTCTCTCCCTCTCTCCTCTCTCCGTCTCTCCGTCTCTCCCTCTCTCCCTCTCTCCCTCTCTCCCTCTCTCCCTCTCTCCCTCTCTCCCTCTCTCCCTCTCTCCCTCTCTCCCTCTCTCCCTCTCTCCTTCTCCCTCTCTCCCTCTCTCCCACCAACGGCTGGCCACAAAGCCAGCAGCCAATCCCTGGCTGTCTGGAGCGGACATTTGATGAGACTGGACGTCAGATGGAACGCGTCTCCGTGGGCCGGCCGCACCGTCTGGACAGACTTCACCGTCCGGACAGACTTCAGACCCGGCCGAGAACAAAGGCGAAAAATGCAATAGCCAGCTCGCCGTCAACACAGTGAACCCGCTTGATGAAGCAGATGTTGCTGTCCGTGGTGTGGGTTATGTGGACAGTTTGTTTGGTCAGTAAAGGTGATCTCTGTTGGTTGTGCGGGTACACCAAACTCGATGTTCTTTCAAAGTATGCGAAGAAAAGTTCATATGATAGTAATTGGTTTGACAATAGTTCGGGACAACAAAGTTTGACCTAAGCCCATCGAAGCCAAATATGTGAGGCACAGGTTCATACAGGAATTTGTTTTCTAAGATAGAAGTTTCGTTTCAAGCAAAAAATAATGCCTTATAATACTGCATAATATTTATATATTGACTATGTATTATTTCTTACAGACTAAGCTTCGTTGGAGACCGTGCAATGTATGACTGTACAAATAATAATAGCCGCTATCACGAAGGATTATTGCGCTGAAAAGAAAAGAAAAGTTTCTGAGAAGTTTTGGTATAGAATATAATATAATTTTTAGTATATTATACATTCCAACAAATAAATGACTGATTTAGGTGATATTATCACTATTCAATAGTTATTAAAACATGTATTGAGCCCATAACAAGTTTATGATATAAACTTGGCCGTTTTTAAAGAACATATGCGTCTAGAGTCCATTCGTTCAGTTTAGCATACCGTCATACTAGTTACTAAATCTGGCAGCGTCATAGATCACAGGTCTGTCTGCGCATGCACAGTGATGGGCCAGCATCGATTCGCCATGCGACCCGCGTGCCGTGCGCACATAGACAAAGCCAAGCTGCACAGGCCGGCCGCCGGATTGGGCCGGATTGGGCGAGTCCATTGCGTCCAATTGCGTCACACGCCACATAATTTTCTGAACCGTTCTGAAGTGTTCACAAGTTTCAGTCGGTGGAGATCACAACTGACCTATCAATGCCACCAATTACCACCAAACCGCATTTTTTGCAACATATTATATTTTTACCAACAAATTACAAAATTATGAGGGACAAGCCAACAATCGCATGTAAAAGTTGTGTAGTTAAGGAATGGATCATCGAACTAAGACTTCTATACCAAAACTTCTCAGAAACTTTTCTTTTCTTTTCAGCGCAATAATCCTTCGTGAAAACGGCTAATATAAAATAAATTCGTGCATATTTGTGATATAACAAATATTATTATCTGAACAAAGGATACTAGCAAGCTGCATATTCTTATCCAAGACCGATCACACGTATGATACGAAGAAACCCCATTTTCTTTTAGCTTGACATAGTTACTACTACATAAAAAACAGTCATTATGCAGACAAAATAGGCAGCACATCGCTTACATTGCCTAGGCAGATTGCAGTTGGCACAAAGGGTCCCACCGTTTGCTGCCATTGTGTGCGTGTGTGTGCTGTGTGTCGGCCACAATGCGGTGTTTCCGACAGAGGCGCCGCGCCGAGCCCCGGCGACATTGTCTGCAGGCTCCTCTGCCCGCTTCCCAGCGCACCTCCCACCTCCGGCGCCCATAGTCAGACGAGAGAGAGAGAGACGTCAGGCTACCTCCGGCGCCCATAGTCAGACGAGAGAGAGAGAGACGTCAGGCTACCTCCGGCGCCCATAGTCAGACGAGAGAGAGAGACGTCAGGCTACCTCCGGCGCCCATAGTCAGACGAGAGAGAGAGACGTCAGGCTACCTCCGGCGCCCATAGTCAGACGAGAGAGAGAGACGTCAGGCTACCTCCGGCGCCCATAGTCAGACGAGAAAGAGAGACGTCAGGCTACCCTGGCGCCCATAGTCAGACGAGACCATAGTCAGACGAGAGAGAGAGACGTCAGGCTACCTCCGGCGCCCATAGTCAGACGAGAAAGAGAGGACGTCAGGCTACCCTGGCGACCATAGTCAGACGAGAGAGAGAGAGACGTCAGGCTACCTCCGGCGCCCATAGTCAGACGAGAGAGAGACGTCAGGCTACCTCCGGCGCCCATAGTCAGACGAGAGAGAGAGACGTCAGGCTACCTCCGGCGCCCATAGTCAGACGAGAGGAGAGAGAGAGACGTCAGGCTACCTCGGCGCCATAGTCAGACGAGGTGAGACGTCAGGCTACCTCCGGCGCTCCATAGTCAGACGAGAGAGAGAGACGTCAGGCTACCTCCGGCGCCCATAGTCAGACGAAGTAGAGACGTCAGGCTACCTCCGGCGCCCATAGTCAGACGAGAGGAGAGGACGTCAGGCTACCTCCGGCGCCCATAGTCAGAGAGATCAGAGAGGAGGACGTGCAGGCTTACCCTGGCGCCCATAGTCAGACGAGAGAGAGAGCGACTAGGCTATCCCCGGCGCCCATAGTCAGACGAGAAAGAGACGTCAGGCTACGTCCGGCGCCCATAGTCAGACGAGAGAGAGGCGTCAGGCTACTCCGGCGCCCCATAGTCAGACGAGAGAGAGAGACGTCAGGCTACCTCCGGCGCCCATAGGTCAGACCGAGAGAGAGAGACGTCAGGCTACCTCCGGCGCCCATAGTCAGACGAGAGAGAGAGAGACTGTCAGGCTACCTCCGGCGCCCATAGTCAGACGATAGAGAGACGTCAGGCTACCTCCGGCGCCCATAGTCAGACGAGGAGAGAGACGTCAGGCTACCTCTGGCGCCCATAGTCAGACGAGGAGAGAGGCGTCAGGTACCTCCGGCGCCCATAGTCAGACGATAGAGAGAGACGTCAGGCTACCTCCGGCGCCCATAGTCAGACGAGAGAGAGAGAGACGTCAGGCTACCTCCGGCGCCCATAGTCAGACGAGAGAGAGAGAGACGTCAGGCTACCTCCGGCACCCATAGTCAGACGAGAGAGAGAGACGTCAGGCTACCTCCGGCGCCCATAGTCAGACGAGAGAGAGACGGTCAGGCTACCTAAGCGCCCATAGTCAGACGAGAGAGAGACGTCAGGCTACCTCCGACGCCATAGTCAGACGAGAGAGAGACGTCAGGCTACCCAGGCGACCATAGGTCAGACGAGAGAGAGACGTCAGGCTACCCTAGGCGCCCATAGTCAGACGAGAGAGAGACGTCAGGCTACCCGGCCCATAGTCAGACGAGAGAGAGACGTCAGGCTAACCTCCGGCGCCGCCATAGTCAGACGAGAGAGAGAGACGTCAGGCTACCCTGGCGCCCATAGTCAGACGAGAGAGAGACAGTCAGGCTACCATCGGCGCCCATAGTCAACGAGAGAGAGACGTCAGGCTACCTCCGGCGCCCATAGTCAGGACGAGAGAGAGAGACGTCAGGCTACCTCGGGCGCCCATAGTCAGACGAGAGAGAGAGACGTCAGGCTACCTCCGGCGCCCATAGTCAGACCGAGAGAGAGGTCAGGCTACCTCCGGCGCCCATAGTCAGACGAGAGAGAGGACTGTCAGGCTACCTCCGGCGCCCATAGTCAGACGAGAGAGAGAGACGTCATTGGCTAACCTCCGGCGCTCATAGTCAGACGAGGAGAGAGACGTCAGGCTACCTCCGGCGCTCATATTCAGTACGAGAGAGAGACGTCAGGCTACCGTCCGGCGCCCATAGTCAGACGAGGAGAGAGAGAGACGTCAGGCTACCTCCGGCACCCATATCAGACGAGAGAGAGACGTCAGGCTACCTCCGGCGCCCATAAGTCAGACGAGATAGAGGACAGTCAGGCTAACCTCCGGCGCCCATAGGTCAGACGGAGAGAGAGATCGTCAGGCTACCTCCGGCGCCCATAGTCAGACGAGAGAGAGACGTCAGGCTACCTCCGGCTCATAGTCAGACGAGAGAGAGGCGTCAGGCTACCCTGGGCGCTCGTAGTCAGACGAGAGAGAGAGAGGCTGGTCAGCTACTCCGGCGCCCATAGTCAGACGAGAGAGAGAGAGAGACGTCAGGCTACCTCCGACGCTCATAGTCAGACGAGAGAGAGAGACGTCAGGCTACCTCAGGGCGCCCATAGTCAGACGAGAGAGAGACGTCAGGCTACCTCCGGCGCCCATAGTCAGACGAGAGAGAGAGACGTCAGGCTACCTCCCGGCGCCCATAGTCAGAACGAGGAGAGAGACGTCAGGCTACCTCCGGCGCCCATAGTCAGACGAGAGAGAGGAGAGAGAGACGTCAGGCTACCTCCGGCGCCCATAGTCAGACGAGAGAGAGACGTCAGGCTACCTCCGGCGCTCATAGTCAGACGAGAGAGAGACATCAGGCTACCTCCGGCGCCCATAGTCAGACGAGAGAGAGACGTCAGGCTACCCTGGCGCTCATAGTCAGACGAGAGAGAGAGACGTCAGGCTACCTCCGGCGCCCATAGTCAGACGAGAGAGAGACGTCAGGCTACCCTGGCGCTCATAGTCAGACGAGAGAGAGAGACGTCAGGCTACCTTCGGCGCTCATAGTCAGACGAGAGAGGAGAGAGCGACAGGCTACCCTGGCGCTCATAGTCAGACGAGAGAGAGACGTCAGGCTACCTCCGGCGCCCAATGGTCAGACGAGAGAGAGAGAGAGAGACGTCAAGGCTACCTCCGGCGCCCATAGTCAGACGAGAGAGAGACGTCAGGCTACCTCCGGCGCTCATAGTCGAGACGAGAGAGAGACATCAGGCCTTACCTTCCGGCGCCCATAGTCAGACGAGAGAGAGACGTCAGGGCTACCCCTGGCGCTCATAGTCAGACGAGAGAGAGACGTCAGGCTACCCTCCGGCGCCCATAGTCAGAACGAGAGAGAGACGTCAGGCTACCCTGGCGCTCATAGTCAGACGAGAGAGAGAGACGTCAGGAACTACCTTCGGCGCGGCGCTCATAGTCAGACGAGAGAGAGAGACGACAGGCTACCCTGGCGCTCATGAGTCAGACGAGAGAGAGACGGTCAGGCTACCCTGGCGCTCCTAGGTCAGACGAGATAGAGACGTCCAGGCTACCCTGGCGCTCATGAGTCAGACAACAGAGAGAGACGTCAGGCTACCCTGGCTCTCATAGTCAGACGAGAGAGAGGAGAGAGAGAGAGAGAGAGACGTCAGGCTTCCCTGCGCTCCTATTCAGACGAGAGAGAGAGACGTCAGGCTACCCTGGCGCTCATAGTCAGACGAGCGAGAGAGACGTCAGGCTACCCCTGATCTCATAGTCAAGACAACGAGAGAGACGTCAGGCTACCGCGTATGTCGCTCATAGTCAGACAACGAAGAGAGACATCAGGCTACCCTGGGGCGCTCATAGTCAGACAACGAGAGAGAGAGTAGAGAGAAGAGAGAGAGAGAGAGAGAGAGAGAGAGAGACGTCAGGCTACCCTGACTCGGCAGTGCGATGTTATATCGGGGACGGTGCAGTGGATTTCTGAGCGAAATTTATCAGGTGTGTATGCTAAAGATGGTCATGTTTTGTTTATTCCACATTCATGTAGTTTTCACCTGAACTGTAACATCGTAATTACAGAGGAATAATTGGACAATAAATCCAGTTAAATATTAGTCCACAAATGCCAAAAAAGATAAGCTAATGTCTAATGAAGGTAACAAATATTGCTGGTAGGATGCAGAATTCAAGTTTTATTCTCTAATACTATTCACAAAATTCCCAAATAGCCTTAAGAACACCAATGACGTCACTCAGAGCGCACAAAAGTCAGTATAGCCCAAAAACCCACAGATTGTGATGCTGTGTGCAGTGGCAGATATAAGAAGACGAGAGAGAGAGAGAGAGAGAGAGAGAGAGAGAGAGAGAGAGAGAGAGAGAGAGAGAGAGAGATAGAGAGAGAGAGAGAGAGAGAGAGAGAGAGAGAGAGAGAGAGAGAGAGCAGCCACTATAAAATATATCTGCACCCCGCGCAAAGCTCCCACCCAGACGCTCGATGGCGGGCTGTAAAATCAAGGCTCGCGTCCGACCCCGTACATCAAATCGTGTCGCAATGTGGTCTGTCACCTCGTAAAAGCCGGCACAGCAATTAAGCACCATGTCGAATGTGTCATATGTGGCCTGGCTGAGCCTGTTCTTGACATGAAATCCAGTGAATGGCCCTGAAGCGGTATCGATTTGTCAAAGTCATAATTAACATTAAATTATTATCGCGAAAGAAGCGAAAAACATGCAACCGCATAACTATTGTAAACCTCTTCTTTATGATATATTTGTGATCTGACCTTGACCTCGATTTGTGCTTAAAATTGTATTGTTGCTCAGTACAGTATTCAGTGTATATAAATTATGCCCTGGAATGCATTTTCAGCAAGAATGCTTGCCCACAACAGTACCCAAAGATGGTTAGCTAACATTTACACATTACGTCGATTTGTACCTTTTGTCCGACCTTTGCCCAACGTGTAACCCTAGTTTAAAAACTGTTAATGATGCTTTAGATGTGCCTTGTTGAAAACTTTTTGCAAGGACAGCTTCAGCATCTAAACACGATGAATGGCTCTGAAAATAATTAAGGGGCGAAAAGCACCCAGTGTCAATGGCGGATATCTCATGATATGCAGCTTTGGCTTAGCTTGAAAAATAATCCAAAAAAGCATACTTCATATCCTACCAGCTCGGCGCAACTCATATGTGTTTGCAATGACCACTTTGATAATACGGAGCTGTGGTGGCCTTGACTGGAGCCGTTGCCACGCGCCGGCCGAGTGCCGCTCTGGAGCGGCTCGGCCGAGCGCCCAGGAGTTAGACTGTGCCGCAGGGCAGGACACCGCCCGGAAGTTAGGCTGTGCCGCAGGGCCGGACACCGCCCGGAAGTTAGACTGTGTCGCAGGGCCGGACACCGCCCGGAAGTTAGACTGTGTCGCAGGGCAGGACACCGCCCGGAAGTTAGACTGTGCCGCAGGGCAGGACACCGCCCGGAAGTTAGACTGTGCCGCAGGGCAGGACACCGCCCGCGGCTACGACTCGACATGAGCCGAGAGCGCTGGCTTGCGACCTCGTAAGGAAGCAGCCTTGAGCACAAAGCGGCGTGGGGCTGAGCCCAGATTTGTTTTCCTGTAAACTTAAGTGTAGTACGTTACTATGGATATTTAAGTAATCTGTTTTTTTACGAGCGAGCGCGAAGCGCTCGCTCTGTCCTTCCGTGGTGTATGGGAAAAATCTGATTATGAGCGGCCCGACCCGGCCCGTGGCGACGCTTTTGAGAAGCTCATGTATCTGCAACCGCACGCCCGATTGACAAGCGGACTTCTTTGCCGAGCAGCCCCATCTAACCTACCCTGTTTGAGACCAGTGACGACTCATGTGGGTGACTACCACTGCGAGTGGCGCGTGCCGCGTGAGGGGTGTTGAAAAGTATTTTCTCGCAATAACTCCGCAACGGCTGGGCAGATTATGTGCAAATTTCGTGTGTGGTTAGGGACCCCTCAGCCGCCACTTTCACACAACTCAGGAGTGGGGTGACTCTACACGTGCGCAGTGCACACCCCTATTCTTTATCTCAGGAACGGCTGAGCAGCCGATTGTGTTCAAATTTGGTGTGTGGTTTGGGACCTCTCAGCCCCCACTTTCCCACAAGTCAAAGGTTGGTGCCTCTGCACGTACGCACGTGCGCACCCTGTTTTGTATCTAAGAAACTACTTGCCCGATCGAGTTGGAATTCCCCATACATTTCCTTCGCGCTCGCTCGTTCATCGCCAACTACGGCGCCTTACTGGTAATATAGCAAGATTGATATCAGGAACGACAATAAAAACAGCATGAAGTCGAAGAAAACGAGCCATATGAAGAATTAAAATAAAGTTTGGTTTTTATTTTCCCTTCTTCAAAGCAGAACTTTGTCCTTTCCTCGATGGCATTCAGGTTCGTATAATCCCTGTGCAAGCATCGTCACTATCACTCCTTCTAAAAGTAGCCGATTTGTTATGAATTCAAATCCATCAGAGCATTTCTAGCCTCTATTCTCGACACGCGTTTAACTGATCTCTCGCGTGGACGAGTCAAACCTGGCAAAAAAGCAGCCCCAATCAGAGTTCAAAGAAGACCCGCTGTTGTCCTCCACCCAGTGAAGCGTAACTCACATGCGTAAATGGAGACTGACACTGGTCTTATCTAGTGTAATACACCATAAGGCGTAGTGAATACAAATAGCAATTGTGTGTTATCCATGACAAATATGGATACAATGACGACGGTAATTCAATTACATTTTTTCCACATGTGGAAAAATATGACTCCATATTTGGACAAATATAATTGAATTGCCGTCGTCATTGTATCCACAAAACATCCGTTTGTAAATGTCAGGCAGCGTGGGATTTTTCCGTCACATTGCAGCATGCTTAGAAGGTAAGTCAATATAGCCAAGTTTGTCTTATGTCGATGTCATTTGCGCTGTGCGGTAATAAAGCGATGAGCATTTTAAATATTTTAATTTAATGGTTTTAAACCTATTTTCCTACCACGCTTGCCCACAAATAAGACGTAAAGTTACACCGCATATGGTCACGGCTACAGTCACAAGATGTACATGCCGCAGGGTGTTGTTTATGCATTCGTGTATCAAAAACAACTAATCACACGATAATACAAATATTTATTCCATCTCGGAAAACTGAAGAATGCTGAAGATAATTTAATTATATATTTCGCCTTAATTACATAGGCAAAACAAGAAACGAAAGATAATTATTCAATATTCACAATCATCTCCCCCCGACAGCATCCTAGCATATCGCCTTACCAGGGCATTACAAACTTCACATATGATGGTTGGCTGTACCAAACAAAAGAACGCATGCTTTGGAAGCTACCTGCAAAATAAAATATGCACAACGAAAGTTCAGTGAATATTAGCATTACCTCATGTTGTTTGAGACAGCAGAACAGAATAAAACAAATATTCACATGTGTAACAAACATGCCAGCGCTTAGCATTGGTAACATTAAGCCTGTAACAAAAAAAATATTGAACTTCAATAGCGAGCTTGTTTGCGCCATTAGCATTATTAGGGTGCTCTCAGGGTGTTGTTGCCCCATAATAGCAATGTAAGACCACAACAGAGTTCGCTGAAATTGCAAAATTGCTTCCCTGGAATATAAAAGTAACATGTATGGATTATTCTCTACTGATAAACAAAATAGCATGGTGGAGTTGAAATGCACTTTTTTGCAACGAACATGCAAGAAGTGATGAAAAATATGGCCAGGATTTAGGCTTTTCTAGTAACGTGAAGCTCTTTTGTTCCCGACTAGAACCCGTCTGCCAGTTACACCGTAAGTTAAGACAATCGTTTGCTGCATCTTAATAGACCAACTCTATTGATTGTCCGTGCATGTCTTGAGCCCATCATACACATAAAACTAACATGATCTACCATGAACTGCTAAAACACCATGGACTAACATGAACTGCTACACGCGAAGGCCTCTTCACCTTTCAAAATGACGTCACACAACACCCGAAATAACCTTTCACGTGAGCACGCCGTAGGGTGAACGTTGCGTGCGTGCCGGCTGTGCCCCCCCCCCCCCCCTCTCCCCACTGTGGGGCCTTTCGGCCGTGCCGTCACCAGCGTGAGCGGGACTAGTTCAACAAGTGGGTGGAGCTGCCGGCACTTCGCGCGGGGGTTCTGGTCGATCGCCAGCCAAAGTAGGCACGATATCACTTCACACGCAGCACTGGGGCGCCGCTGAGGGGGACTTGAGCTGCTGTCGACGCCGATACCAACGCCGACGCCGACACCGACACCGACGCAAGTGTCGACACTTTAAACGGTTATGATCGAGTGCAACAGGGCATACGGGTAAAAAGAGAGGGCGGGGTAGCCAAATGAGCCCAGCCCAGTCGGGGTGGGAAATGTGAGAGGAAACTTGGCGTATTGATTGGTGCCTAAGGATGGAAACTGGGAACGTTTCCATTATTTTTAGTTTGGTAACATTTTTGTGTTGGTTAATTTGGTGGTGTATTCTGTTATTCATCTGTCTACCTTTTGTATATTGTAATGGATTTTCATCGTTGAAATGATTGCTCACAATCAACATCAGAATTCTCCGACCACAGGCTTATCTATTTAGTTATTAATTTATTTGCATTTAATTGTACTGCACTCACGAGAGGCAAGTGGTCCGATTACAGCGAATATGGGCTTGCTCCAATTACGGGATGAAGTATAAACAGGAAACAACATGTTAGCTCCAATTACGGGATGAGGTATAAACAGGACACAACATGTTAACGTTAACGGAACGCATGACGTATAAACAGCGTAAACAACATTTATCAACCGGGCTAAACATGATACGGTGTCTTTCAGTTAGTAAATATATTATCATATATTTTATATATTTTACGAAACAGGTTGGCATTTTATTTCAGCTTTCCCGTCAAGCAACTTGTAATTCTTTATAACTAAAATACAGGTGAATTTAAATTGCATAAGGTAAAATTGTTCAATCCACTACAACAGCAAAATATATTTAAAAAAAATTGCTACATTTTCCATCCAATATATTGAATATATTCAATTAATTGAAATAGAATAGATAGATATTCCAATGTATTAATCTGGAACATTTTAAACGCTGGTTCTTGTGCGAAATGAAGGATCATTTTAGACGAAAGTTATTATTCGGAGTCTCATTGGACCTTGAGTGCGACGCTGCCACCGGCCGCAGGCCATCCCGGTCATGGGAGCGAATAGGGAACATCGAAGAAACTAATCTAGCGTGTCAGGCCCGGTGAAGTGCGAAGCGCTCTCCCGGCTGAGCTACAGGGTCGGATATTGTATAATATGTGTTAAATATATTGCCGACTGAATAGCCACAAACAAGTATGGTTAAGAAAAGTATGTAAATAATAACATGTCAACAGTACGAGAAGAAAATACACGTTTCAAACGCTAAATATATCATTTTATGACGGCTTGCTGAATATCTGCATGCAGTAAATTGTAATAAGAAATAGGTGCTTGTGAACTGAGAGAATATGGAATCAAGTTTGGTGATCCAACGTTAAAACTTATTTCATTAACCTACAAATTGTTTCTTGGAGCTCATTTAGTCACAGAGGGAAGATACGTACCATTCACAACCAAATCGGCTTTCGATTTTGTAATGTCGTCTACAACACAAACTGACATCATATCTTTTGAAAGTTTCTCTTTAAATTTTACACAATTCATCGTTCGCATGCCGTTGTTTATCTTGTGCTCGGCAAAATATTGTGTTAGAGGAAAAGTATTTTTTGCTTTTCCTATTCCAGCAAAACCTCTCCGATTCGATAGTGTCTCGCTCTTATGCTGACAGCGATTCACTGCCTACCAAACTTCTTTTAGCATCTAAGCTTCTGAGTATCATGCAAAACCTATACCGCATCTGAGCAATATTTTGATGGAAGATAAATACTCAGTTTTTAACTTTATAATACTGAACGAATCTATTTAAAGATCCAATATTCTTCAACAGAAGCACAAACACGTCCCGTTTCTGTGAATCTGCAGCGAGACGTGCCGTTTCATATTGACTTAGTCACAGTCCTGAATCCTAGTGTTCTTAATAATTTCAGCAAGCAGTGTATGCCTGTGCGAGCCAGTTTAGCGTGTCTAAATTAATCACAATGTAAACGTGTCCAGATATCAGCCATATACACATTAAGCCCTCAGATCGCATGCCCACACATCTGTCTCCACAGTTTAGCACATAGCTTTACCGACGCCGTGGCATCTGCAGATAACCTCTGAAATGAATGTCTGCCGTCCGGTCTAACCGTTTGTTATAGGATCTCCTCATACTAAGTAATTTATAGCGATGTGTCAGCGTTCACCATGAAGCCAGTGTGGTGCTGCGTAGAATGTTGGTTTACTGGGTATTTTAGTGTTCCATTTGTAGAAAGGTGGCGTGGTAGATTTGTTGGCTTAGGAACTATGGGAGGATGTAGGACATAAAGGTCTGAGGAGAGAGAAAAACACAAGCGATAATCGATATCAAATGCAACCAGAACCTTTCCAGCAACACGAATGAATCAAATGTAAACGATTAACAATGTGTGGTAATTCACGGAACATAAACACGTATTTGTTCTTAATAACTCTCCGAGAAGGGTCGTGCGATGCCTAACAACACAAGTTTAACAGCTGAAATTATTAAATTTATGAAGAAGAAGAAAAAAACACGATAAATCCGACAAGCTTATATGGAATGTTTCACCTTTGTATTGGTTTTGAACTGAGATAGCCATTATCTTTGGCCGTTGTTGAAATGTCTAAATTATTCAAGTCATTTTCCCCAAAACTTATCCGTTTTTAAGCAATTGAATTTCGAATTTGCAAAATGGGCTCTATTGTAATTCCGCCGCTGGTTGGCTGACAGCCACTTCAAGATTGTTGGTCCTGGAAGTCAGACGACCTGTATTTCTCGAACCTTGACTGGATACCGAGTACGATGTAAATAACGGCCAACGCAATAGGTCGCGGTCCAAGTTGAAGTTTTCGCGTTGTTTGAAGTCTCAGTTATGGATTGATTGCATTTTTAATAAATATTGAGCTATCGGAATGTCTCGCACTCGTCATTGTGTTCTGTGCGGGAGAAGACACAGTTCCACAATGTTTGTATTTATGTCGCCAGAATTGTCTGAAACGATTGTGCCATATCATAATAGCGTAAAAGGTTTCTCTATAGCTCTCAATAGCTCAATAATGACGTATCATCCCAAATGTAAAAAAAAATGTATAAAGTTAACACGCGCCCTGGAGGGGGGGCGAAATCTGCCCCTCCGGTTTTTCGAGGATAGCCCAAAAACGGCTGCGCGCAGCGCCGCCGTTTTTTGCACACCTGTCCAACAATAAACTTCCCACATAATGTAACATTTTTGACCTCGGGTCATATCAGGTCAGGTCACCAGACCAGGTCACGTGATGACCTCAACTCCAAAACGTTTGCAGTAGTACCACAGCCACAGTTTTAAGCCGATCGGTTTCAATCTTGCAGGATTTCATAAGGTGATAGATAGGAACAATTTATTTATCTCGGATTTCTAATATCGGTGACCTAAGGTCAGGTCAATTTCGTGACCGCCAACACTGTTTTGGCAATATCTATCGACATAATGAGGATATAGAAAAGAAAATGGAACCAATGTGTTTGTTTCGTCGAGACACGTCTCCCACTATGCAACATGACTAATTTGGGTTAACACTTGACCTCGACCTGAGGTCAAATTTCTCAGTTGACCTAATCCGGTCACCATGAATATGATTCGAAGCGCCTTGACAAGACAAACACGATGGCGTAAAAAAAACATCGCTTTATCGTTGTTAGGTAAAAATTTATTTGCGAAAACAGTTCTTCAAAACAAAAAATCACCCTTTTGACATTTGATGACCTCTGGAGCCTAAACTATTGACCTGAGCTCAAATCTGAGGACACTCATGTCGATTGCATTGTTCAAGGGCTTTCGATTGCTTTTTCCGTTTGCTGCTAACTATCATTGTTCCCCGAGATATTTGGGGGTGTTCGAAGCGAAGTCTTGAAAACTTGCAAATCTGACCCTTGATGACCTATGGTGACCTCAATATTGACCTGAGAAGAAAAAAACCGGAATACTTTCGAAAGAGCTTGTCTCGAGCTATCTAACGTCGTTTTCCGCTTGTCGCTACGTTGCGTGGTTTTCGAGATCATAGAGGGGGGTCGAAATCCCCCCCCCCCCTCCAGGGCGTGTAAATACCAGGGCGTGTAACTCCAGGGCGCGTGTTAAGTGACTTTTCGAGATAAAATATCACCATTGTTTTCAGCAGCACTTACTTCATATTTTCGACTACAACTAGCGTATATTTGACAACTTTCAGAAAGGTGAAACATTCCCTTTAACGTAGAAAATCAGAAAACTCACATCTTAAATAAAACTTGGCAGAATTTATCACACAATTTTCTATTGAATATTTTTAATGCTTCTCATATGAGCGAACCATAATGCAGTTGTGAGCAATCGCGGTCACTTAAGATATAACGTTCGACACTATTTTGTTAGCTGAAAGCGATGTTACTTTATTCATACGTCAACTTCCAGGTTTAAATATATAAAGAAGTTTAGATTCTATGACGGATATGTTAAGTGATAATGGAATAAAAAATGCGATATATAGATACTTGTATTGAAACGTTTGCATGTAAATATATCGCATTTTTGTATACCATTATCACTTAGCATATAAAGAAGTGTTGCAAAATTGTTAACACAAGATGGAATAAACAAACATTGTAGAAATGTGGCGCACTCATCCTTATAACAAACATCACCAACAACAACCCAACACACCCACATCTCCCCCCCCCCCTCACATACCTCAGAGCTGCACCATCCCCCTCCTCCTCCACTTCTCGCCGGCTTCCTCCTCCTCCAACCCTCCGTTCCACCGCAGTCCTCCGTTCCTCCACCTCAGTCGCTCGTTCCACCGCAGTCGCACGAGGCACTGTACAGCCCTGCCGCGAGCGTCGTGGCGTCGTCGTCCAGAGACGACCGACCGACGGACGGTCGGAGAGCACCCGTCCAGTGTCCGGAGCCACGTCCAAATGTGCTCTCACGGCCGCCCGGCCGCGGCGCCGAGCGCGCATCGATCCACGAGGCCCTCAAATCGCATGCGCCGGGGGTCCTCAAACCGCTACACTTGGCTGGGAATGGAACGCTCCAGTAGAAATGGCAAGGAAAAACACCTGGATTTAGATTGATGGTGAAAACGTGAGAGCGGAAAACGGTATACGGTGTTGTTATTTACGGCGGGAGGATGATGTACCTTATCGCACCATTGGGGTTTGTTGTTTGAGATATGATTGATATTTTGGTCAGACAGGTAGGTGTTAAATGAGATTGAAAGTCTCAAATGCGCCGACACATGCCATTGAAACGTACCTTCATATCAATTTCGATTTATACGAATCGATTATAAGACGGCAAACGCCACAACACTATTTTCAACGAATGTGGCTTTGCTACTATCAGGTTTTTTGTTTTTCTTTCTACGATTCAAATGATATATCGTCGTGTCTTTAGATAAAAATAAATATATTCAGAATTAATAGTAGTCAATTTCAGAAGCATGTTCCACCAGATTAAGTACAACATGCTAAAACTCAGAAGCAAGTGGAGCGTTATAGTTTCCAAAGCAAAAAATTAAGCCCACTTACAAGTCCAACGACAAATAAGTTTTACCTCCGCAGACTACCAGTCAGGCTAATTTCCATTCATTAAGTCATTAGTTCCCTTTGAAGTCTCGGTACGAGATCAGAGCGAGCCAGGGGCGGATCCAGAAAATCTTCAAAGAGGGGGGGGTCGTCAATTGCAGTGGTGCCCCTACCTATACTCAAATCTGAAAACTCAACGGATTTGGTCCACTATATTTTAAGGGTGTTCCTATTTCAGTTTTTTATTGACAACGTTGGCTATAGGTATTTGCAATATCAGTCGTATCCTTTCTATCATTAAGTGCCGCGGATGGTGCCAAATATATTATTTGTGCATTCAAGGGCGGCCCAAGAAAGCTGATGAAGAGTTGACCAAGAGGGAAGTCGAGGTTCGTGACCAGGGGGAGGGAGGGGGGGGGGGTTGGAAGCGTTTTTTTACCAGCAGTAAATCTTATCCATACGATAAACTAGTATTGCGCCGCGAAGTGGCGCTAAAATTTGATTTTTTGAGCGGGTTGGAGAACTAATTTGTGCTATTGGAACCAGCTTGCAGGGTCAAAACGAGGAAATATGTCTGGAGCAAAAGGTGGTGTCAAAATGCATGTTGCCCCCCCCCCCCCCCTCCCCCTCCCCATTTAAGGCCAAAGGTGGGCCATGGCCCCCCTGCGTCCGCCACTGTGTACAGTCTATATTAGACCCTTTTGTACTGGAAAAGAACACTGATTGATTTGCGCCGCATAGCGGCCCGGAATTGTTTGCTTTATTTCGTTTTTGTCTGGATAACTAGGCCCTAAAAAATCGAAAGGTTCTATAACCTATATGTATCAGCCCTAGGGGGCCACAGGGCCCCTCGAGTCCGATACGTTGTTGCCTCTGGTATAAAGCCACGTTGGTGCCCCTTCATAGCCCAAGGGACGGGAGGCATGAAGGAACATTTTTTGGCATAATTTAGCCATTTTAATTTAGCGTCATTTCGCGATTTTTTTCTTCTCCAGAGACCAATGCTTGTGATTTCATAGCGGCATCAGACCATTGTTTTCCCTCCTGAATTCAAGGAGGCAAAGATCCCCGGTGTCTCTCCTCGCCCCACAGTGCCGCCTACCGTCACGAAGGTGCCACTGGCACACCAGCGCGGTGTTGCCCTTCGTTCACCGCGGTGGTGCCCTTGGTTCAAAGGACACCGAATTATTTGCGCCGCGTAGGGGCGCGGATTTTTTTGCTTTATTTTGGTGGTGCCCCTGGTACCCCGGTGTGGTGGTGCCCCCACGGCCCGGTGATGCCCCCACGGCGCGGTGGTGCCCCCATGGCCCAGGGGGTATGACCCCCGTGACCCCCCCCCCCCCCCCCTGGATCCGCCACTGGAGCGAGTCAAATTACGAAGGATATCACTATGTCGTTCTGACAACAGGGTTAAATAATACGGACGCCGTAGTGCTAGGCTACAGCGCGGGTTGATCCTTTGAAGCAGTCAGGATAGGTGAGGAGCCATTGCGATAATCGAGGAGCCATTGTGATAATCGAGGAGCCATTGAGATAATCACACGCGGGATAATGCGTGACAGGGAACGGAGAAACGTTACGAGATCTGGCAGCAGCATTTTTTTGCGACAGTCAATCGAGGTGACGTTAAAACCGTTCACGTTATGATAAACTGTTCACGTTATGATAAACTGTTCACGTTATGATAAACTGTTCACGTTATGATAAACGTCAACATGCTTCGCTCTGTTACATGCAGCTTCAGTTCTTCGGATTTGAATGGTATCCTCATCAACAGGAAAAGAAGACAGCAAATAGCGCCAATGCCATCATCGATTCATTCCCCTGGCATCACTCAGAACATTGATTGGCTGTTTATCATGAAGATTTTCGGTCCTATCTCAAAACGGTCGAATTTCACTCTACCAACAAGGGCAAGCAAGTCCGGCGGTCAAAGCTTAAATCCTTGATAGATAAAATTGTTGGCATCCATCCATTCCCATTGCACCTATTCAGCACATACACAGCACAGCCAAAATTGTGAGCAAATTGTGAGCCCCCGTTTCAACTCAATTCCATTTTAGACTAGTTGCCGCGAGATCCCATCCATTACCATCATGCACATTTACATTATACTCGAATAATGTTCACACAGGACGTTCGCGACAGGCTGAATACGATGCTCCACACACCATCCAATCCATCCATCCACCTCCATCCATCCATCCATCCACCTCCATCCATCCACCAATCCACCAATCCACACACCATCCCCTAACTTATCATATCCCGTACTCACCCAATCTCACTCCACTCACAATCTGCGATGGGACTCCTACTCCGCGAGTCACTCGAGTCAGCACCAAGAGTCGAGAGTCGAGAAAATCGAGAGTCGAGAAAATCGAGAGTCGAGAAAATCGAGAGTCGAGAAAATCGAGAGTCGAGAGTCAGCACCAAGAGTCGAGAGTCGAGAAAATCGAGAGCCGAGAGTCAGCACCAAGAGTCGAGAGTCGAGAAAATCGAGAGTCGAGAAAATCGAGAGTCGAGAGTCAGCACCAAGAGTCGAGAGTTGAGAAAATCGAGAGCCGAGAGTCAGCACCAAGAGTCGAGAGTCGAGAAAATCGAGAGTCGAGAGTCAGCACCAAGAGTAGAGAGTCGAGAAAATCGAGAGCCGAGAGTCAGCACCAAGAGTCGAGAGTCGAGACAATCGAGAGTCGAGAGTCAGCACCAAGAGTCTAGAGTCGAGAAAATCGAGAGTCGAGAGTCGAGAAAATCGAGAGTCAAGAGTCAGCACCAAGAGTCGAGAGTTAAGAAAATCGAAAGTCGAGAGTCAGCACCAAGAGTCGAGAGTCGAGAAAATCGAGAGTCGAGAGTCAGCACCAAGAGTCGAGAGTCGAGAAAATCGAGAGTCGAGAGTCGAGAAAATCGAGAGTCGAGAGTCGAGAAAATCGAGAGTCGAGAGTCAGCACCAAGAGTCGAGAATCGAGAAAATCAAGAGTCGAGAGTCAGCACCAAGAGTCGAGAGTCGAGAAAATCGAGAGTCGAGAGTCAGCACCAAGAGTCGAGAGTTGAGAAAATCGAGAGTCGAGAGTCAGCACCAAGAGTCGAGAGTCGAGAAAATCGAGAGTCGAGAGTCAGCACCAAGAGTCGAGAGTCGAGAAAATCGAGAGTCGAGAGTCAGCACCAAGAGTCGAGAGTCGAGAAAATCGAGAGTCGAGAGTCAGCACCCAACCAACAAAACCAGCGGTGAGCAAAAACCAACCAACCAACAAAACAGCACCCAACCAACAACCAACAACCAACAAAACCAACAAAACCAGCGGTCAGCGGTCGGTCAGCGGAGGGAAAAACCGGCAGGAAAATGACAGGAGACCCCGCTTAGCAATCATCATGGAGGCAAAAAATAGGCCACGATTTATTTTTACTGTAGCATAAAAACTGAGACATGCTGGCAAAGTTATTAGCATAATATATTCGTCAAACAATAGGATCCCAATTGAAGATTTAAATTTCCCTCATGTGTACTTCGCTTCATCATGGAGTCATTTGAGCTTAAGGTAAAACATAGAAATTAAGAAAACTCCCACGCTCGTTTGGTTACTTGCATGAAAAACACGTGTTCTCTTTTTATTTAACTCCACTGCACGTAAATGAAATCGGGACATGTTTTTTTTCCGCGCGGTATCTCGGCATGCCTGACGGCACTGTTCTGCGTAGCATAATCTGAGTATCTCGCCTCATCAACCGCTGATTGCGTGTCGCAAACTTTCCGCTCCAAGTTATGTGATGTGCGTCCATCCTATCAGATGGCTGACACCAGAGTACTTATATCAATAGCGGGCTGACACCAGAGTACTTATATCAATAGCGGGCTGACACCAGAGTACTTATATCAATAGCGGGCTGACACCAGAGTACTTATAGCAATAGCGGGCTGACACCAGAGTGCTTATATCAATAGCGGGCTGACACCAGAGTGCTTATATCAATAGCGGGCTGACACCAGAGTGCTTATATCAATAGCGGGCTGACACCAGAGTGCTTATATCAATAGCGGGCTGACACCAGAGTACTTATATCAATAGCGGGCTGACACCAGAGTACTTATATCAATAGCGGGCTGACACCAGAGTGCTTATATCAATAGCGGGCTGACACCAGAGTACTTATATCAATAGCGGGCTGACACCAGAGCACTTATATCAATAGCGGGCTGACACCAGAGTACTTATATCAATAGCGGGCTGACACCAGAGTACTTATATCAATAGCGGGCTGACACCAGAGTGCTTATATCAATAGCGGGCTGACACCAGAGTGTTTATATCAATAGCGGGCTAACACCGCTCCTCGCGCCCGTTTCAAAGACGCAGGGGCCAACACAGGGTCCATATCAACTCCCAATACGACTGAAAGCTGCCAAAAATTCGCACCTTTTCAGATTTGAAAGAAAATGTCAAACACTTGGAAACTGTAATCTTGAATCTGTTTGTAATGGACAAGGCAGTGTGAACTCGCAAGTTTTATTCATATTTTGCCAGATATTTTTTGTAATTTGTCCCGCTCAAATCAGCATTTTTGGCCGTTCTCACCCTGAATCTGCAGGTGCAGTGACGCTGCAGTAAAATGACGCTGTAGTAAATCATGGCGGCCAGCAGTCGATCCATGGCAATCGAAGGAAATCTAAAGGAAAACATTCCATTTGTCTGCGGCGGACAAGCTCTTAATCGACCGGAAATACTCGATTGAACTTATCAAGACGCTATCGAGAACTTGGATTCCAGATCTGCTGCAGTGCAAGGCGATCATTGAACCATGCTGCTTTCGACAGCACAAACGAATGAGGCTACCTTTGTTGCAGTGAGGAACTATGTTATCAACAGAAAATGTCGTCTACCTGCAAACTGTGATCCTGAAAGTTAGCTGCTGTAGGAACTTCTGACATCGTTGCAAAAGTTATATCTTAGTCCATGGTCATGCAGATTGATGGTGTGATATTTATAGCGAAATAATGTACTGTAGTGCATGTACCTGGGACGCGGACAGCCATTGCCAAAAGCAGAACGTTCGCACGAATGCATCGTTGGTATCCAAGAAACAACTCAAATGCATGGTATGTGTAGTCGTTCTCGCAGATGCTCTCAATATGCTTACTCTGAGAATCCAGTGCTACTGTGGCATTGTTGATTTGAGATATTGTAACATGAAATGCATTATATGAAATGCATTTCATGCAATATGCATGAAAATCCGAATTTGCAGTCCGTAAAATATATTCCAAGACACGAGCTAATACGCTTACCGGGAATTACAAAGAAGCTCTCAACTGTCCACCAGAACATTACAACCATTATCAAAAGGTCAATATTACGTGTCACGAAAACCGCACCGAAATGTTAAGCCGATTTACGCTCCTGCTCGCCGAACCTAATTTCACAGATTGTTGCATCTCGAATCTTGCATTGATCATCCGCTCAAACCTGATAAATTATGCACCGGATGCGTTCTGGCGATTGGGTGCGACAGTGACATATGATTAGCGGTTTAAATTAGACGCACCGTGATCTAGACTCCTCCTCAGATCTCTGGTAATTAGAAATTGCTCTGCACGACTGCAGCTACTATTTCGATCTTGCCTCTACGACCTACGACCTATGTCCTCTACGACCCTGTCGGTTTGTCGGTATGACGCTGAAAATCATCCGAGAACAGACGGTTATGACGCTGCCCTGTGTGGCGGGGTCGTGCCCTGGCTCATATACGGCCATGTGGACGACCCGTGATATATTGCCGCCAAGAATCCTCGCCCGGCTATATTACGGAGGCGCCCAGCTTGACGCAAACAGCGTCATGGTAATACAATGAAGCCGCAGACAACAAATCATCACAGAGATTCACATGGGATCTCCTTTACGTCGCACTATTGCGTCGCCGCTCTATTCCGGAGTGTCGACAATCCTCGGTGATTATACTTGGGGGCATATGAGCTCAGCTTGGTCAGATCTATGGGAACCGGGAACTGCTCATCTTCCTCCAGATGGTATATGGCCTCAGAAGGGTGCCAAATTAAACTGCGAATGGGTCGGACTGATAACAGGGGACGTGACACGATTTCGATCGCCGGAGAGATGACATAACGCAGGATTGAAACACGTTTTACCGCCCCTTGACTTGGCGCAATCCCCAATATCACTCCGTAACCCACCACCACTGACCACTGTTGCATCACTTTCACTCCTTTCTGATCAAAACCTCTCGATCAAAATGCGCATATTTACCGCAGCACTCGCCGATATTCAGCGCATTCTGGTCTGATGTATGCAGATTCCCGACAGCAGCCCTCGGGCAATCTTCTCAGCGTCGTGTCCGCTCGGCAGTATGCTCGTGCTCGTCGCCCTCTTGCTTATTCACGTGGGTGGCAGTGATCAGACAGCGTCCCCATCAAACTGACGCCGGTCGATGGGCGAGGGTGGGGGGGCGCAGCTCTTGTTCACTGCGTACGATGTGGGCAGAGACTAGGACGCGGGGGCGCCTAACAAGCATGTTGCGCGAGCCGGCCGGACGTGACGGGCCGGATGGGCCAGACGTGACGTGACGGGCCGGATGGGCCAGACGTGACGTGCCGGGCCGGATGGGCCAGACGTGACGTGACGGGCCGGATGGGCCGGATGGGCCAGACGTGACGTGACGGGCCGGACAGGGGAGTAGCCAATGCTCGCGTAACGAGAGGTTGCATTGGTCTCCGTGGGCTATTTGTCAGGTAAAATGACAGAGAAATGACTCGAAAAGTGTCGTGTTGCTGAAGTTCAACGAAGTAATTTTGTGCAGGGGTGTAACTTTGACACTGATGTCTTGGGATAGGTTGAAATAATTTTTGTTTTGTCCTGTAAATGCATGCCATTTAGCTTTATACGCCGTATCAGGACGTTAGCAGTGCCATGGATTTGACTTCGGTCCTTTCTTGACTATATGGTGACCTTTGATTAAGGCTGTAATCACTGGCAGATTTATTTATTTATTTATTCTGTATCACCCCAACGGGCCTTTCGCCCAATCGCCGGAGGAAAAGGAGCGCCGGAGGCGCTCCTTCTCCTCCTCGCTATCGGGTTTGGTTTACGAGGCCTTTCCCAAGGGCCTCACCGCGTCGGACGAGAAACCAACACAGGTAACTCGGTGGGAGTCGAACCCACGGTCGGTGCGGTCCCTGCACCGAAGTCCACAGTGTTGTCCACTGGAACACCCCGGCCCTTCAAAGACATATCGATGTTGAGATATTTCAATATTTATTTATTTTCGCTCAATTACTCGTACTCACAACTACGCAGAATTTACGTTACTATTGCTACAGATAACCTCTGACAAGACAAGAAGAAACACTATAATGATTGATTCAGCGTTATTTTCACGCCATACGTTGTTGCTTTATTGGCATCACAAGAAGCTTATTGTATGATCATATTTCACTCTATTTGCCACATTTTTAGTATAAACTAATTATATACATTTTACACGTCCGCGGCGTTGTATGAACCTGACAGCTGTTTTAAACACTACCGTTTTGCATGCTGAGTAAAACGTTCATTTGCAGAGAGAAAAACACTGACGCGGTACGTAGGATAGGCACACGGTCTCATCCCAGGGGCGGAGTCTGGTCTGGTCCCTGGTCCCATGGTCTCATCCCAGGGGCGGAGTTTCCTATACACTTGGTGAGGCGGGCGCCCCACCAACGTTGCTTTTTCCCCACCAACTTTAAAAGAAACTGGAGCTGGCCAATATACTTGCACAAGTAACATCAACTACTTCCGACATCTTTAAAATGTGAAACTCATTCAATCTGAGGAAGAGCTGCTATTGCTATATGTTTAACATTTATAAAAATAAATTAGGGGATGATTTATAATTTAATGAATATATAACATAAGCACAATATGGTACTAGCACCTTACACCATTTTCATCAGAAATTTGTATCATGAAACTACAGCAGCTTTACATTTGCATTAAGTAAATGACTTCAAATCTGTCAAACCTTAGTGGAGTCAAACATAAATGGCCTCACCAAACTTTGGCTATCACCACCACACATTTCCATAAACGTGATAACGTCAAAGAGTACAAGGAGTTTCAGAAAGTAGCAATCCTGCCTGTGGCCTGGCAAGGCCATAAATATAAGGTAGGACCGTCCCTGCTGCGCAGGTATCTGCCATGACGTCACCGATGGCATACTTATATCCAACATAGCAAGCTAAATATATGAAATACTACTTCGAAAGTGACATACATGTAGAGTACATCATCAATAATGTATGTTAGACAGTATCAAGTATCATATTAATGACAAGGAAACTCACAGGGATCCAAAAAGTAATGCCTCGGTGACGTCACTGGGGGCATTTATTGAACAGCTTATAGGCATTAGGATGACAACGGCCTGGTAGCCTAGTAGGTACCAGCCAAGGCCCTACATACCAGGTAGAGTCATCCGGCGAATTTTACCGCTCCGTGACGCATGCGCGTGACGTCATAGGTATTCACGGGCCCAAGGCGCCATCGCCCGTAATGCTTTTTATGCGGTACAAATTTAGGTTCCTTTTCTAAGCCAGAGAAGAAGAAGCACTGCCAAAAAACTATTCGGTAGAGCAACTATTTTTCTACTGACGAGCCAGCAATCGTGTTTTCCTCGCTCTTACTACTGGCCTAATGTAGCCTGTCAAAGCAAGTCATGCAAATCGAAGTCAAGTTGCCAACAACACTGCCAAGAACAGCCAATAACACATTGATATGTTGGGCCTTTAGCTGCCTGTTGAGCACGGAACACATTTCGCCAAGAAAGACTGCGCCTAGAAAGTGCGCCACAGCGGCCTCAGCTGTGACGTCAGTGGTATTCTTTGACTAATGTATTCTGAAGGGATGACACCCCGTGGTACCAGCCCTTCTCACCACAACTTGCCAGCAAAAGTTTCATTGCACCGATTTTATCACAACCTAAAGTAACCAAGAACTGAACATTTCACAAATATAAGACACTATTTGTGTTTTAAACAAATGCAAGCAATGGTGAACGCCAACATTGTCATTGTAATTTTTCATTTTCTTTTCATTGTTAAAATCACAGTTTTCAAGACAATGCCAAGAACTATTTAGAAAATCACATTCACATTTTTTTAGTTGTGAACTTGTGACAAATAATGCGTAATTGTTTCGTAAAATTGTTTTACTGGTACTGTGCGCCTGGGCCGTATGCATATACAATTAAACAGACATTTCTATGGCCGCAACACGGGCCGGGTATATTGTATGGTATGATGATCCTGGAGAGTCTTCGTCAGGTTTTTATCATTTTGATTTTTCATTCTGAATCTGACACACAGAGTTGGCATTGGTTTGTTACTAGTTTGGTTGGTTGTTAGGATATGTTGGGTAAATGTTAAGATATGATTGGGTTAGGACTTGGCTAGTTTTGGTCAGGTTAGGTTAGGTTAGGTTGGATCAGGTATGGTTAAAAAACCTCAGTTCTCCATACTTGTATTAATGTGAAGACTAAGTTCAGGTGATGAGGCATTTGATTATACCTTACGCAACTCACCTGTTCCTTAGGCCTTTGCTCATGATTTTCAAATGCTAAATTATGTATCAGAGTTGTGTTGTACTTCAAGTAAAATGTTGCAAATGTTTTCCCTGTTTTCAATTCTGTAACCATTTTCTATTCAGTACACACATTCAATGGTAGCAACTTGTGTTTGTGTGCTCGCGTTCACGGTGTGCGTGTGTTTGTGTCTGAAGGGATTTAATTTTGCCCCACCAACTTATTTGGAAAAACTCCCAAATTCCCGTTCCATAGAATGAAGCCTCTGCTACGCACGTAGAAGGCCTCAGGGATAGAGCATGGAAGATGCATTGCGGTACACTCTACCACTTCAGGCTGAAACATCACTGCCACCTGTCGTCCGCTTCTGGAACTACATATCGTGTAATGGCAACAATGCATCAAATTCGCTTCGGTTCCAGGCTCATTAAGTCTGGTCTTTTCAGGTCAGAACTTGGTCTTCTCTGGTTCGCTGGAAAATGCGCCAAACGAATATTGTACATTATTATAAGCAATAGTCGCACAAGCTCCCGCTTTTGCGTATGTTCACCGATAACGTGTGCAGGACCTAACAATCCCAATCTATGCCACGATTCTACCATTATTAGTGTGATCCTATCCTATATAATGGTCTCTCTTAGATGCGGTCGAATGTTGCCTGCTGCGCACATGACTGTGTGAGTCCGATAATGACGGCATCTTATGTTGGGGAGATACGAGAATAGCGGCATCTTATGTTGGGGAGACACGAGAATGGCGGCATCTTATGTTGGGGAGATACGAGAATGGCGGCATCTTATGTTGGGGAGATACCAGAATGCATATATTCAACAATGCAGCGTGCATCAAATATGGCATTGTCTGCCGAGATAAAAGCATTGAGTATTCATCATATGAACATTTGTCACAGGAGAATCATTAGTCTGGTGATAATCCCCGCCATTTCGGAAATGACTGCGACTGGTGATGAAATATAACATGGTGATGAAATATAACATGGTGATGAAATATAACATGGTGATGAAATATAACGTGGTGATGAAAAATAACATGGTGATGAAATATAACATGGTGATGAAAAATAACATGGTGATGAAATATAACATGGTGATGAAATATAACATGGTGATGAAATATAACATGGTGAATGAAAAATAACATGGTGATGAAATATAACATGGTGATGAAAAATAACATGGCGATGAAATATAACATGGTGATGAAAAATAACATGGTG
>JAXIVJ010016747.1:0-28018 GCA_036785665.1 Chirona hameri | reverse complement strand
ATTATATATATATATATAACGATGGGAAATCCTCTCTCACCTATTTTTGGCCAATCTTTTCATGGAATATTTTGAAAGCAAGCTGCTTAAGGATATAACACCGCCCAGCATGGTTTGGCTTAGGTACGTAGATGATGTGCTTTCCATTTGGCCAGGAAGATAGCGACTTTGCCAGCTTTTTCACTCGGCTCAATAATCTTCATACATGTATTACGTTTAAAGTTGAGTGGAAAAAGAACGACCAGATCCCATTTTTTGATGTTTTGGTTCACAAAGGACCATCAGAGTTTCGCTTCTCGGTCTACAGAAAGCCGACTAACTCAAACGCCTACATTCATTATTACTCTTTTCATGACAAGCGTACCAAAAAGGCAGTGATATTGGGACTATTCCTGAGAGCATATAGGATATGCAACTCAGAAACACTCGGGGAAGAAATTATAAATATTCACGGAATATTTGCAGAGCTACGATATCCTGAATAATTTATCCATGACGCTCATATGTCGGCTAGAATAACTTTTTTCCGAAAAATAGGGAAAAAAGAGAAGCACCCAGTGACCCATGAAATGATTAGTTTTACCGTATAACGAAGGTTTAACGGGCTTCAAAAAAGTGTGCCACGAGGAGGGTGTGGAGGTGGCATTCACGTATCGAATACGATATCGAAAACCTTGATAAAACAAACCCAAAAGTGAAAAAAAAACACTGGCGTTTATACGATTTCATGTAAGGTGTTATGTAGGGGAAACGGGAAGGAGTTTGAAAAAGAAATACGAACACGGAGGGACATACCAGTAGGGAATGAGAAAAGCGCATTTTTTGTCATGTTAGGGATTATCAGGCATTCACTAGATTTCGACCAAGCCAAACTTAGAGCTTCATTTTTTTTTGTTTCGTTTTATTTTTATTTTAGTGACCAGATACACACAAATAAATGCCGCCACTGTATTTCTGAGATACGACTGGATTAGCAACATGCATTTTTTTATTAGATTAATCAATTTAAAATGTTTTCCTTATGTGACCTGACTTTGACCTGAGGGCTTTTATATGGGGTCAGGCAAGGCCTATAGAGAGTCAGGTTGTGAAAATGGCTGCTACTATCGAATTATACGTGTAAAATAACCCATAAAAACATGTGTCGCATGGCTTTCGTAGACTTCTTGCCAATAGTGACCTTTTGTGACCTGGCCTTGACCTTGACCTTGCTAACAATTTCACTTTCACTTATGTGGGAAAATACGTATACCTTCGAGAGCAGTTTTGTGCGAGAATAGTCGCCATCCAAGGCTTTGGATGGAAAGAATGGCCCATTAACTCGAATACCTCGATTTTGACCCTTGACTTGCCTTTGCCCTGACATGTGACCTTATTTAGACAATTTCGCGCACGCTTTTAGATGCGTCTCATTGAGAGCTTTCGATTGCCGCCTTGCACCTCCGCTGTGGTTATTGGATCGGAAGATAACGAGGGGGCGTGTTCGGCTGAATACCACAGCGGGGCGCGGGATAATTAGGAAAACACCCCCCCCCCCCCCCCTCCCCCACCCCCGGTTAACGATTGTTTTGCGCTGAGGACCCGACGCTTACCCCCCCCCCCCCCCCCCCCCCCCCCCATATTAGCCTACTCCCTGTATTCGCCCTGATGATTCGACGTCACTATCGACGACGACTATCCCATCTTAACATTATATTTGAGTTGAGATAGCCATTTTGATAGCTTGGCATTGAAATTAAGTATGGTAGCAGTTAGCAGCAACCACAATGATCTAATCAAAAATATATTCGAGTTTGATTTGACATCTGTAAAAAAATAAGGCCCATGTGCATGTGAATAGGGCCTCTAAACCGACAGCGTCGCCTCTCTTTACCCAATTGTTAATGATAGTCGACTTGTTTTAGGGTGAACCTTGGAGATATTTGCTACGTTTCAATGGTTTGGTAATTAGTTTGTTTTGTATTCAAAGCGCCAGAATTGTTTCGAAATAATTGTGCCCATACTTTGGCAGCATAAAGGATTTTTGTGTAGCTCTCTAGAGCTCAATATGACATCAACCCAAATATTAAAACTTAACTTTTTATTAAATTGAGCACTGTTTGCGAGAAACAAATGTCCATAATCATGTTTGGCAGCAATTACTTCATATTTTTGCACCACAAGCAGCGTACATTTTACAACTTTTGGGAAGGTGGGACACTCCTTTCGATAACTTATTGTCATTGTCAGATCGAGACCGAAGTACAATACGATATTGGTCCTTGACTGTCAACAATTTAGTTAAAGATCCTATAGCGAGCTAAAATACCATATTAGAAATAGTGATCAGGAAAAATGCCCTCAGATGGGATATTGTACTTAATGCAGGGCCTCCCGTAAGTAAGTAACTGGGTGGGCAAATGCCCACCTATAGTGCTCCAAAATGCCTACCCAGTGGCGATAATTTGCCCACCCGTTGTAAACTATGAAATTACGGGTATCCGTAATCTCCCGTCCCCTCTCGGTGACCAAAAGCAACAAAATAACCATTCTGGCATCGGTAGACAATTTCTCCTGTTTAGAAGCATTTGGATGCGCATTTTTTATATATAAATTTAGTCCGAATGTTTTGTATGGATGGATTTCCGAGGTCAGGACCCGCGCTAAGCAGAGCCTTGTTGTGCAGGTTCTGACCTCACCACCCGATCGCGCAATTCCTGTTGGCCGGCAGAATTTAGAGACGAAAGTTTTACGTGCCCGACATACCTGGACACGGTCCGCCCCGCTCACTGACGTCACCTGACCTTGAGTACGACCGCAGCCACCGGCCGCAGGTCATCCCAGTAAGGAGCAAATAGCGAGCGCCGAACCGACTCGAACCGCGGCTGCCACTACCGGGATAGGTCAGAAGTCGAGCGCTCTCCCACTGAGATACAGGGACGGACGGACGCTACAGATGTGATTAGTCTTGCCATCGCATGGATAGATTAATCACGCCACGCCCAATCGCAGGCCAACACAGAGAAAAACCTACCGAGTCGAGTCATTATTCTAGTCATTCATTATGATCTGGGTAGCTGCTATCAGATCTACACGGTACAGCCGCTGCTATTCAAACTGCTGCAATGGACATCCCTCATTACTGTGTGATTCGGAGGATTTTCTGAGTTCAGATATAATATAACAAATATGGTTCATCGTGTTCCTGTATGAGTAAATCAAGACGTGATTTTTGTTAAGTTGCTTTTTTGGCTTTTACTGGCTAGTCACTGACCAATAAATGCCATGACAGTATTTCTAAGACAAAACTGGTCTAGAACATGCCTTTTTATTTATATTAATCAAGTTCAAATTTTGACTTTATGTGACCTGACCTTCACGTAAGAGCTATATGGGAGGAGGTTGTGAAAATGGCTACTGCTATCGAATTATACGTGTAAAATAACCCCTAAAACATGTATCGCATGACTTCTGTAGACCTCTTGCCAATAGTTACCCTTTGTGACCAGACCTTGACCTTTGCTAACAATTTCACTTTCGCTTATGCGGAGCTGCATTTCACTGTCTCTTTTCACTGTCATGACCTTTGAGAGCACCGTGTGCGGCAATAGTCGCAATATAAGGCTTTGAATGGAAAGTATGACCATCAACTCAAATACCTCGATTTTGACCTGACCGTGACCTGACGTGACAATATTTTAAGAATATCGGGTATGTATTAGATTCCATTGAGAGCCTTTCGATCGCCGACTTGCGCGTCTCGCTGCAATCATTGGTTCGGAAGATACGAGGGGGTTACAATTTACCCCCTATTAGTAAAGTAACCTTGCCCCCCCCCCCCCTCCCCCAGCGGGCGCGTTCGGCTGGAGAGTGGAGACCCTGCAGCAGGGCGCGGGAGTTAAGATGGATGCAAAGTTAAAAAAACACGCATCCACGCTAAACAGTAGAGACAGTGAAAACTTAAAGGTCAGGAAAAACCCACTCCGCCGGCTTACATGCTTGTGAACTGTTTCAGCACGGAATCATTGCTGTGGCGATACTGGTGAGAGTTTCGCGTTTCCGTGCTGTGCAGTTGCTAGATCCAGCTTCGGACGCAGCTACTAATTCGTGTTCGAGCCATGGGAGCTCCTGTCAGCAGCAGATAAAATGATACAGACGAAGAAATAAGCAGAGGGGCGCCTGGCAAGGATGCTCTCACAACTCCATTATACCATTATATTTATAACCAGAGAGAAGCCTCTCAAATCTCAGAAGTACGTAAACCGAGAAGCCTTAGGAAATTGGTAACAGAAGAGAAAATACTCAATTATTGAAATATGTCACTTACGGGCGTCGTTACTCACGGCAAGTAATGCGTTAGCAAAATCCTGCTCTGGAAGAAAAATCTGCACAAACTGTCCGAAACGTCACAAGTAGTAATATTGAGAAGAAAATTGACAGCCACATAACAATTGCGCCGCCAAAAGGCGCGAATTTGAGGTTTTGAAGGCTGGAGCACTATTTTGCAATTTGAATCAGGCCATAGGGGTATCACGAGGAAATGAGACTGGAGCAAAAAGGGAGGACCAAAAAACATGCCCCTCTTCTTAGGGCTAACGATTTTGCAGAAGGCGCCCCCTGGAGCCGCCGGTGCCCCTCCCCATAATCTAAGCCCGCATCGCCAAAATGCCCACCCAGTCCAAAATCCTTACGGACTTAAAGGAAATAGTTCGCCTTCGGAAATTTTCAGAACACGATTTTTTATTTTAAATACAGTTTCTTTTTTTCTTTTCAAAAATGGTCCTACATCGCGCCAATTCAGAGACAGAATGTTGTAAAATTATTAATTTTATAGTGTGCGTTATTGGTCTGCTCATGCTCCATGCAGTGCTGGCACAATTCAGACGGTACGGTATATCATATATGCGCCGCATTCCTTCGCCAAAAAGTCAAATATCTTCGGCTGGAGAGTCTTTTCAGCCAATAAAAGTTCCAGATAAAGATTTCTCAACACGGCTACAAAACTGCTATTTCAGTTCAAAACCCATGTTGAAGGTGAACTATTTCCTTTAAAGGAAATAGTTCACCTTCAACATTAGTTTTAAACTGAGATAGCAGTTTTGTAGCCCGTGTTGGGAAACCCCTATCTGCAAGTTTTCTTGACTGAAAAGACTCCAGCCGAATATATATTAATTTTTTTGGCGAAGGAATGCGGTGCTGGCGAAAGAATGTTGTACTGGTTCTAGCCCGGGCAGAGGCTATACCATCAGCCAATCAGCTTGCAGCTGGTGCTAGGAAGCGAATCGCCGGCCGCCGGTTGGCACATCTCCAATGCGAGTCTATCCTTACGCGACTACTTTCGAATCTGATTGGCTGAACCATTTTTTTACATTCGCGTGACGTCAGGACTCTGACTTAGAGAGTATGCATATAGTTTTTACAAACAATACAAATGTATGGCCCTCTGTCCTGAATCGGAGCGATATAAGGCCATTTTTGACAATATACAAATCAATTGTATTAAAAATATAATCAAATCGTGTTTGGTTAAAAAAAAATCAAGGTGAACTATTTCCTTTAATGTCATATCCAAACTCACTGTGTTTTTATGTGCAGTTTCGGGAGATTTGATTTATCCGTTGAGACCAGGGCAAAGAACACAGTCTCAACACAGTTGAAACTGTCTGTGACTGTTGACCGTTACGTTGTCATGGTAACTGGCCGCTGGCGGTTGTTTGAATCGCACGTGGAGCGTCCGAGCCAGTCCGAGCGTCGAACGACGGGCGGCGGGTGGTTAGGGGGTGCGGTTAAATCTCTGATTCAGAATTTACATTTATGTCGACATTTGTAGCGCCGGGTTAGATGTGCCACAGTGCCTCCTCAAATATGAGCCGCTTTGCTTAGTGGTATGACACTCGTCTTCCATGAGGAGGGTGGCCGTTTCAAATCCCGGCGAAGCCGCGTATTTTATATATCGAATCATTGTTGCGTTTCAACCATTAATGTTCGATATCGACGTCGATTCAACCTGACTGGTTATTGATTCGACACTGATTGAATCGATTGGAATCGTTCAATCAAAATTCATTGAATCAATAGATAATTGATTCACCACCAGATATTTTGATTCATGAATCGTGATTGAATCAAAACCCGCATCAAATCAAGGCTGATTGAATCAAAAGATTTAACGATTCAAGTACACTGGTAAATTGTCCAAATACATGGAGTCCCAGTGGCTACATTCAATTATACTGAAATACTATTGCTGTTCCAGTGTTTTAATGATCATATATATGCATGTTTTCATTTTTTTTTATTTGACATAAATTCACCTCATATATTCAAATGTTGAATCAAACGTGAATCAATTAAAATATTTGTTTTGATTCTTTGAATCGGAATGAATCAATTCTCAAAATTGTATCAGTGAATCGAACGGTGATTCATTCATTCAGATTCCAAAATGAATCATGGTTGAATCAATAACCAGTCTGGATTCAACAACACTGTTGTTATGTGATGCCCATGTTATGTGCTATGGACAAATGTTAAAACTGGCTAACAAAAAAATATGTAATCAATATTTGCCTTTCAACGTCTATTCAATGTCAAAACTACCAGCTTGTGTTACTAGGGAGGTGCGCAGCCTTACTTTATCCTTCTACATAAGTTATGCCCACGGGGAAGCAATCGCCGTGGACCCCTACTGGCCGGGCTGTCTAATGCCGGCCGCCATCTTGCCGGTACCAAAAAGGCAGCCGGGCGCGCGGCCGCCCGTGTTAAGGATGGGGAGGCTGGTACTCCGGCTGACACTTTACAGTACATTGAGCGAATTACTTGTGGTAGCGCAATATGACTACCACTAAAACGTTCCAAATTGAATGACGAATGAAAAGCTTCCAGGTGTTTATATTTTTCACATTTTTTCACGAACAAAATATGAACACCTAGAATCATTCTCCATTCAATTTGGAACGTTGTAGTGGTAGTCATGTTGCGCTACCCGCAAGTAGTTCGCTCAATATATTGTAAAATGTCAGCCGGTGTGCCCGCCTCCCGATCCGCCTCCACACGGGCCCGGCCGCCTTTTTGATACCGCCAAGATGGCGGCCGGCATTAGACCAGTTTTCCGGCCAATGCGCGTTCCATGTTATAGAGACTAGAGTTCAGTGGTTATGCCACTTTGAGGCACGTGAAAGCCCCAAGGAGTGCACTCGCAGTGCAGCATCCCAGTTTGTGAGTTGGACAGAAAGTTCTCTTTAGAAATGACATTTTTAAAACTGCTCACCGGCAAATTGTGAGTCAAAGAGGACACGGACTTTCTGCGTGCATTGTTGTTTATGCATGTTTTGGCAGTGGCGGATCCAGGATTTTCTTAGGCTAGGGGCTTCAGGCCCGAGGGCGGCATATCTCCTCGGTGATATGGGGCGGCATGGTCCAGAGGGGCGCCAATATGTAAATTAAACGGGTCCAATATGCCTAATTCCTTAGACCCCCCCCCCCACCCCGGGGGAGGGGGGGGGGGCAGGATCCTGCCCCATCCCGGATTTTATCAATAACTTGAAAACTATGATAGATATCGACGTGAAACGTTGCGTACTTTATATTGCATCCCCAACGGCGTCACGGTGCCCGAGGGCGCCGTTTTCTAAGGCAGGGGCTTCAGCCCCTACAGAGCGGCCCTCTTCAGGAGCGGCCCTCTCAAGTGGCCAGAGCGCCCCTGGATCCGCCACGGGACTTTTTAGAAAGTTCAATAAAATCTATAAAAAGAAACAGTTAGGATTATTTGCGGTGCTTATGCGACTAGGCAAATAGGAAACGCACATAACAAACTAGGTAATGGATGAATGTTTTTCAAGTTTAATTATCATGATTGAAAATGACATATTTACATGAGGCGTTTGCTAGCGTAAACTGATACTGATAAATGCTTAAATGCCTACTTGGAAGATGTGTCCTTGGACATCGGAAGTGGGCCATAAGTCAGCAAACGTTTACCGAGTCAGCAGAATTTATCATAAGTCAGTGACATGTGTGGCACGAGGCCACGGAGCGTTCATGAGCCAGCAAAATGTGTCACAACTCTGAATCTTAGCCCGATAGTTCGCGCTGAGCCTGAGCTCTTCGCTCTGGAGCCCTGGAGCTCGCGTTAGTTCCGGAGAGCACTCGGAAGGATGCACCGTCGATGCCTGGGAGACGGTAGTCTACAAGGAGACGGTAGTCTACAAGGAGACGGTAGTCCTCGGATCCCGCCGATACAAGGTGAGCCATCACTGCACTAGGCATTGTGTTTGACACGGCAGCAGACTAGTTACTGTTTGTCCAGACAAGCAAAGCCCATTTAAACAGCATGTCGCCTCAGCCCGGCGAGTCAGGCGATCTTGAAGGCCGTGTGGTGCCCACGTGCGATGTGGGAGACATATAATTTAAACCGTCAGTTTTACTGCAATATTAAACTTACCATCGTATACAAACCACCATAAATTGTGAAATATATGGAATAGCATTTTTATCTCCACAATATTTTCATCGTATTACCACCGTTCGGAGACAACCGCCCGAGCCCCGTGGCGTCTTTTCATCTCTGATTTGCACCTCTGTCAGGTGGTGACATCTATCAGAGACTGCTTGCGGTCACTGCATATAGATGGCATTACTAGCTCACCGTTGAACTGGTTATACGTAAGTAGTGTGATCTTGCAAGGCCCTAGTTGCCATTCGACCAGATTATTTGTAATATTCCTGTGCTTATCACGAATGGCTTCCAGCATCTGCTCTAAATTGAGAGACTGGGCGTGAGATGCATAAATTCACACCACCGAAGTTTACAGTTCGAATAATTCGAGTTGACGATGTTCATTGGCAGTGGTGGAACTTTATTAAATCGGTTGGGGGGGGGGGGGGGGGGGGGTCAACGCCGAATGCTCAAATTCAAACTAAATGTCCAATACTATTATATATATAAAGTATAATTATTAAATAATATATTTATTATTAAACTATTACAATTATTCGAATTATGGAGCCGTTTTGTCCGTTTCATACAGGGAAAAAATACCCAAAATTTTCCCCAATTTCTATCTTTCAGCCCATAAAATGTACAAATTACTAGTTAACTGAAATTAATCTTTCGGTCATATCTTTTGTTTTTGTAAAGGACAGCAACACAATTTCGAATCCGTAAAATGTTAAATTATCGCCATTGGTGACCAATTATAAATGCATCTTGAAAAAAAAAACGCGTTGTCCACACATAATCCTCATTGCTCACACGACAGCCGGAGTTGTCATAATTTAATAGACTCCAACTCCGTCAAAAATTACTGGCTCCAATAAACTCAGATTCCGGCTCGGAGTCTACAGGACTGCTTCCAACCGACCAATGGCTCTCTCAGCTCGGCTAAGGGCTCTCCAGAATGACCGAGAGCTTTCTCAGACTTGCACAGGGCCCTCTTAGGTCTGACAATGGGCCTCTTAGACAAGCGTAAGGCCCTCGCAGATCAGACGGTGGTCATCTCTGGTCGACCGAACTTGTGCCACTGTAATATATTGTAACACCCTGACGAAGGGTGTTACAATATACCCGAAACCTCCGCTTTGAATATTGTTCTTGTGGAGTAAGTCCTTTTTGTATTTAATCTTCATCTGGGATCTCTACGAGCTTTTGGTCCTTCCGGTTTGACCAGGGACTCCTCTGACCTTCCAAGAAGCCCCTCTTGTGTGTCAAGGGGCCCATTCGGCCTGTCCAGAGGTCCTTCCGACCTGGCCAGGGACTGCACTGGCTGCTTTGTCGCCCTGCCGACATGCTCAGGGGCCATCCGACCTGCCCAGGGGCCCCTCCAGTCTGGCTAGGAACTCATCCGGCATGTTAAAGGGCCCTTCCGACCGGCCCAGGGACCCTTTCGGTCTAGCCAGGCCCTTCTGACTTGCCCAGGAGCCCCTCCGATCTGCCCAGCGACTCTTCTGGTCGAACTGCGCTGGCTGCTTTGTCGCCCTGCCGTCATGTTCAAGGGGCCCTCCGACCTGCCCTGGGGCCCTCCGTGCTGGCTAGGGGCTAATGCGGCATGTTCAGGGGCCCTTCTTACCCGCCCAGGGTTCCTTTCGGTATGGTCAGGGGCTCCTCCGATCTGCACAGGGGCCCTTTGAACTTTCCAGGAGCCATCTGGTCTCCAGGGGTCCTCCAGCCTTCTGAGGGGCCCTTCCAACCTGACAAGGGACTGCTCTGGCTGCTTTGTCGCCTTGCGACATGCTCCGAGGGCCCTCCGACAGGCCCTGGGGCCCCTCCGAGCTGACTAGGGGCCCATTCGGCATGTTCAGGGGACCTTCTGACTCACCTAGGGGCCCTTCTGGTCTGGTCAGGGCCCATCTGACCTGCACAGGGGCCATTTTAACTTCCCAGGAGCCTCTCGACCTGCCCAGGGACCCCTCTGTGCTGTCTAGGGGACCCATTCGACGAAACGAAAATAATACCAACACTCGTCTTGAAAAGACGCATCTTTTGAAGGGTGATTCGTACCGGTAGCTGCAATGTTCGCTGCAGTAGAAGCACATCCACACATTTATTTACACAAACAATTATGGGTATAGCAAATATATTTATGCACATGCACATTTATGGGTGTTACTTCAGGTTCACGCAACGCCACTCCAACTTCACTAGTATATATGCATTATACACACACTCAAATCATCGATCAAAATCCTATGAACTGCTTCGATCCTCCCTTCCCCTCCCGCCCCCTCGCTTGTTTAGCCGCGCGTTCTGGGTCGGGCTGGGCGCCGCTCTGGCTGCGCCGGTCCGCCCTCAGGCGAGGGTCACGTGACCGAAAACGGGTCAGGGCCTTTTTCACGGTCCCCTGCGGTTCGGCGGTCACCAGCAGGCTCTAAGCTCCGCCCCTTTGATCATGCGTCATCACAGGCAGGCGTCTTATGAACACCGAATGCCGCGATGCGCCACTTTACGTGACATTTCATCCTGCAGTTGCTGTGGTTGCTCCGTACCAACCGCCGGAACCGCAGTCAACCGCAGCCATCGCCGTGTGACGTCATACCTGTCGCCCCATCCCCACTTTCCGACTCAGGGGCGGCGCCACGGATTTTTGCCAGGGGTGGCAAAATTGATTGAGCTGGTACGCATGTATCCTCTACTGGCAAAAAGTGTCACGAAGTATAAAATGCATATATACCTCGCGCTAAACAAGATTAAATCCCAACACATTTCATCATTTCATTTTTTTTTAAATTAGCTGATACATATTTTTGCAAGTTTTTCAAATATTTGTATCACATACTATTTTGATACCTGACCCATAAATGATGAATAGCACCTATGATGAATTAACTATGTATCGCGTTTTTGCAGATGGTAAACAATTTGTAATTAATATAATTAACAAAGTATAGTTTCTGTAAGTATAATCTTGGAGCCTCTGTATTGCACCTGTCCAGGGGCGGAGAATTAGGGGTTTTGGGGGTGCTCAAGCACCCCCTGAGCTCAAAAGTGCACCCCTTCACTGTCAAAAGCACCCCCTCAAATAAAAAGGTCCGTTCAACTAACGGGTGCTCAGTCTTACTTCGGCGAAGTAAGACTGAGTGGTGTAAAATTGTGTGTATGTGTGTCTGTCCGTGTGTAAATAGGCGGTTTTGCACGGTCAGGTAGGGACCGGTCAGTTCGCTCGGTCAGTCTTACCGTCCCTCAGCATGTTTGTGGGGCCTGTCGGCCGGCCCGGGGCGCGAATTGCCCGACCCGGCGCCGTAGCCGGCGCTTAAGAATCGCTGTTTTGCTGATAGGGCAATTCGCGCCCCGGGCCGGCGGACAGGGGCAGACCTCCCGCACCTCCGCGCACAGCTCCTGGCGCCACACCTCTCGCTGCGGCATGTCCGCAAGTCGCCGTTGTGATATCCGAGGCCGCGCCGAGCAGCTGCCCGGACCGCTGCCGACCCCGGATCGTGGCTTCTTCTGCGTTGTGTTGTTTTTATGTGGTTGTTCGAGATACCGAGATACATTTAATAAATACATGAAAAAGGGGAAAAAAGTACACACGGTCAGATCAGCATGACGACTTCGTCATTTCGGTGCTGATATTATGTGACTTGAAGGTGTATATGCTCGCACCGTGACTTGTTGTTCTATTCCCATCGTTAAAGGAAATAGTTCACCATGGAAATTTTTTACCAAACACGATTTGATGATATTTTTTAATGCAATTTCTTTTTATATTGTCAAAAATGGCCTTATATCGCGCCGATTCAGGACATAAGGTCGTAAATTTGTATTGTTTGCCAAAACTATATGCATACTCTCTGAGTCAGAGTCCTGACGTCACGCGAATGTAAAAAATGGTTCAGCCAATCAGATTCGAAAGTAGTCGCGTAAGGATAGAATCGCATTGGAGATGTGCCAACCGGCGGCCGGCAGTTCGCTTGCTAGCACCAGCTGCAAGCTGATTGGCTGATGGTATAGCCTCTGCCCGGGCTAGAACCAGTACAACATTCTTTCGCCAGCACCGCATTCCTTCGCCAAAAAATCAAATATATTCGTCTGGAAAGTCTTTTCAGTCAAGAAAACTTGCAGATAGGGGATTCCCAACACGGGCTACAAGACTGCTATCTCAGTTTAAAACTAATGTTGAAGGTGAACTATTGCCTTTAACAAGTACAAATACATCACGATTCTTGATGTGACTCGAATCGTTTTTTTTTTTGGGGGGGGGGGGGGGGGGGGGGGGGGGGGGGCAGCCATAGTGCAAACAAAATAGCTTCCAGAGACCATGACATGCAACTCCATATTGGGTTTTCGATGCATCTTGTCACTGATGTTTACATCCATTTTCGTGCCGCTTGCTTCCTTTTATTTTACGGTCCGTCGCGCTTAACCCGCCATTGAATGGGAGAGGGGGGCGTTTAGCGCCTCCCCCCCCTGATTAATTTTCACAATAGCTGAACAATAATAACGCTATCAACGTGAAACTTCGAGTACCGTCTTATAAATAATTGTTACGTCTTGTGTGCGAAAATGAGAAAATTTCGTCGATTTTTTTTCTCTCGAGTTATAGCGAATTTAGTGACGTCACGAGTTTTACACCAAAATCAGCTAAACTTTGCCAGGCCGTACAAATGCCACATTTGAAGCAAAATGCAATCCAAAAACGCCAAATGATAGCAAATTGCAACGGCTACTAACTGGTTATCTCGGATTTTTGAAAATGTCGGGTCGGGTTTGAAAATGGGGGTTTTTGACCCCAAAAAACTCAACAACAAAAAAATAGGAAAATTATCACAAAATCAAAATTGTCTAAAATATTCAAAAAACCGGAAGATATGTCAGAGAACCATACTTAGGCAACTACCATTCCAAATTTCACACTGATATCTCCATTTTTGACTGACTTATGACATCTAAAGTATGGGTAACTCTTGACGTCATATATTGAAATTGCGTTTTTGGCTTTTATTGACTAGATACAGACAAATAAATGCCACCACTATATTTCTAAGAAAAACCTGGTCTAGAAACATGCCTTTTTTGTTTAGATTTATAAATTTAAAATGTTGACCTTCGGTGGCCTGAACTTGGCCTGAAATTGACATTTACTTCACGTAAATAAAGTCAGGTGGTAAAATAACTATCACTATCGAATTATACGTGGAAAATAACTCTTATAACATGTGTTACATGATTTTCGTAGATATGTTGAGCATAGTAACATTTTGTGACCTGGCCTTGACCTTGGCCAGCATTCTCACTTTAGCTCATGCAAGATATTTATCATATCTTTGGCAGCATTTTGGGTGAAACTGGTCGTAATCGAAGGCTTTGGATGGAAATTATGGCCCATAAACTGAAATACGCCGATTTTGACCTTTGACCTGACATTTGACCTCACTTTGACATTTTTGAGCATGGTTTAGATTCGTCTTATTGAAAGCTTTCAATTGCCGCCTTGCGCGTCTCGCTGCGATCATTGGTTCGGAAGATAACCAGGGGGCGTTTAACGCCCCCCCCCCCCCCCAGTCAATGGCGTTCTGCTGAGACCCCAGTCAATGCCGAGTTAAGCGGCCATAACGGCCGCCAACCTCTCTCCTCGTCTTCTCGCTACAACTTGGATTTGAGAGCCGCCGGTGAAAAGCACCCCCTGACATTTGTACAATTCACCACCTCTGCACCTGTCCCCCTGTACATGCCCCTGTCCTTGTCCTGCGCCTGCCCCTGCTCCTTCCCTGCTCTTGCAGGCCTTCCCATCCCCTGTTCCTGTCTCGTCCCTCTGCTTGCCCTTTCCCTATTCATATCCATGTCCATTCTCTGTTCATGCCCTTCCCTGCCCATGCACTGTCCCTTCCTCTTCCCTGCTCTGTCCCTACTCCGACCTCGTCCCTTTCCCTGTCACTCCCTCTACCCCGTCCTGCTCCTGCTCCAGTCCTGTCCCTGCTCTGCCCTATCCTGGCCTTCCTTTATTATGTCTATACCCTGCCTTACCATGTCCTTGTCATGCCCTGTCCCTACCATGCCCGTTCTGCCTCTTCCCCAGCCCCACTGCTAATCTGCCTCTGCCCCAGCCCTACCGCTAATCTGACTCTGCCATGTCTTTGCTCTGCCCTGTTCCTGTCCTGTCCTGTCCTGCTCTGCCTCTGGCCTGCATGTCCTGCTGTAGCGAGATACATTTTAAATTGTCCAAAAGAAACAGAGGGAAAAATAAGAAAGTATAGAGATAAGCAGAAGAATAAAAACATTCCAAAAGCAAAAGCTATGTGTAATTTTAAAATTGAACATGGAAGGAACGGCGGCCGTGTGCACACCAAACACTTCAACAGTGGAGACGCCGGCTGAAGCCCCCCACGCAGGCAACAAATACCCTCGTTCCGACCTGTGTACCGCCAGGGTGTCGCTATTAAGGCACCAGGCCCATTAAAGGACACCATAACAGCAGCTGCGCGGCGCCATTAAGCGTGAGCGCCGGCCAGCGGCCCGGGTCACGTACGGCGCTCGGCAGAAGCCTCTGCGCAGGATCCTGACCCAGATCACGGCAGCAACCTCCGCCTCTGGGCCGCTGTAGACAGCAGTTCCGGCCGCCGCAGGCATCCACAGGCCGTTGCAGCCGGGTGAGAAGGACCAATGACAGGACAGCAAAAGGGAATCGAAAATTAAAACCGAGTGGAGAAAAAATCACGGCAGCAAGGCGCCAATCTGGCAACTGACCTGATTTTTCAAGCAAAAAGTTGATAAAAGGGCCTGCAAGAGGGGTGAAGGGTGGGCAGATCGAACAGCAGAGCAGCAAGGACGGGACCGATCTTCAAATTGCCGATAGTGCGCCCAGGCCTCCAAACAGTCCAAGTAAGTTTCAGAGGAACAGAGTTCGGCAGTGAGCAGGGACGGAAGCAGGCTGGGGCCGCGGCTCCTCGCCGCGAGCCTCAGTCTCAGAGGAGACAAGATGGGGCAGTGAGTAGGGACGGAAGCAGGCTGGGGCCGCGGCTCCTCGCCGCGAGCCTTGGTCTCAGAGAAGCCGCGTCAAGGACCATCACAAGTCAGCCTTCAAGATTTGCTGTTGTTTAGTTCTATAAATTTCATACTGGAGAAAGTAGCCGCATTTCACATCAAGTAAGGTCGGAAAGTCTGTACAATCCTTATCCATGGTCAGTTAATTTGTTATGCATCTGAACACCATGCAAATTTAATTTGCACAGTGTTTCGGCCGGTTTTTTTCTTCTTCTTCGTCGTTTTGTTCTTCTCTCATTGAACTCCCCTGCTATTTGGGCATTTGTTTGGTGATGTAGTCACGATATTCTTAATTATGCCTACGCGAGTATGTGTATGGTTGAAAAATTATCATATATTGATTGCCTGACTAGTTATAACTTCTAACGTAAATCAAAACTCTGATATGGTTTGGACGTTTATGTTTGCGTCTTTTATAACTCTCGTGCTTTAAATGCAACCGATTATGGAGCTTGTGCCAATGCTGGTGGTGGTCGCCGATGGGATTTATTTGACTGGTTGACTGTTCGAACTGATGTGACTGATGTGACTGGCTGAATTTTGTTGACTATTCGAACTGCTGCCTATAAGACGAATGATATTGTATTCACGAGACAATTAACTTGAACTATCGGCGCACAATTTTCTGTAAATATAGCCTTGTGTGAATTACCTAGTACTCTAATTCGGAATGTGACTGAAAGATGGATTGAGGAAGGAATATCAATGAGATGGAGCGCTAGCTTGAGGGGAAGTCACGTAATATAATTAGTAATGTTAACGTAAAAATATATATGTAGGGACAAGCGATGATGTGACTTCAATGCTTCCAAGGCAGGGTAATGTAATTTTTGCGGCTAGATGTGATTAAATACTCAATTCAAGGTTCCGAGGTTTAATGTTTATTTTGGTGAACAATGTTTACTGATATATTGAAGGCCAACTGTTTCTGGTAAAACCCGAGTGATGTGATAATTATGTGAAATACCCGTACTGAAAATTTTCAGGAATGGCTAACCCGATTGCCAGCAGACAGGGTGACCGATATTTTTTCTTAACCTTGCCATTCAATTGTCCGGTTCGGTTGATTATTTGGTCTGATTGGTGACATTTTCAAATCCGGTCAAATTAACTTCACTGTGGTTAATTTGCAATTTAATCTGTAAGCCTTTTTACGCAATCTTTGATGTCAGGATCGGTTGATGACAGGGTCATCATTTCAACGTTTCGGCATATACAAACAGATCATTTAGGGATTGGGTCGTGAGGATTTTGATAAACAGGTCTTATTGACGAATTGTCGAGTATGTGCTAATATTGTTTCCACACAGCCCTAAGCCGCCGATAATTGCAAGACTTTAAATTTAATTTTGTTAAGCAACGTTATTTTCATTAAGTTCAAAGCTAACTGAGTAAAGTAAATATTTCCCAAGGAAAAGGAAAGTGAGGAAGGCTGTGTTGGAATGTTTACGATTCTCGCAGTTAACTGTCTCCTTAACAAGCGCGAAATTATGGGATGGTTGTTTGCTCTATGGAAAGATATGGCGGTATGATACAAATCACGGTCATGTACAATTTCGTCCCTGTTCATCTCGCTGTTAAAAATTAACGCCAGAATAAAATCGCTGTCATGAAAAATTCGCACAAGTGTCCACACGGCCAGCGTCACCGATCACCGCTACCGGCCGCTGGGACACTGACCCCACGCGCCCGATCCCAAAACACATGACGTCATGAACCCCCTCCCCTGGACGAGAGGGTCCGGCCAGACGGTCAGACGCTAGCCTAACGAGGGGAAAACCCGTGGATTTCGCTCAGGTGGGACAGTTGTTGTACATACAGAAAAGTACTGAGCGCCAAGTACCAGGTGTCCGTACCGAGTACCGAGTGCCGAGTACCCAGTACCGAGTATCGAGTACCGAGTACCGAGTACCGAGTACCGTGTACCAAGTACCGAGTACCGAGTACCGAGTACCGAATACCGAGTACAGAGTACCGAGTACCGTGTACCGAGTACCGAGTACCGAGTAACGTGTACCGATTACCGAGTACCTAGTACCGTGTACCGAGTACCAAGTACCGAGTACCGAGTACCGAGTACCGAGTGCCGAGTGCCGAGTACCGAGTACCGCGTACCAAGTACCGAGTACCGATAACCGAGTAACCGAGTACCGAGTACCGAGTAGTGAGTACCGATTACTGAGTACCCATTCCTGAGTAACGAGTACCGAGTACCGAGTGTCGAGTACCGAGTGCCGAGTACCGAGTACCAGGTGCCGAGTGCCGAGTGCCGAGTACCGAGTACCAAGTGCCGAGTACTGAGTACTGAGTACTGAGTACTGAGTATCGAGTACCGAGTACTGAGTACCGATTACCAATTACAGAAACACGACCCGTGGTACACTATAGTCACAAAATACACTACACAATGCACACTACACAATACACTACACAATATACACTACACAATATACACTACACAATATACACTACACAATATACCCTACACAATATACACTACACAATATACACTACACAATATACACTACACAGCATAAACTACACACACTCCACAAATACACTACAAATGGTATCACGCCGGCGACGCTTCTTCACGCTAACAGTTATAAGATAAATACATATATACATACATACATACATACATACATACATACATACATACATACATACATACATACATACATACATACATACATACATACATACATACATACATACATACATACATACATACATACATACATACATACATACATACATACATACATACATACATACATACATACATACATACATACATACATACATACATACATACATACATACATACATACATACATACATACATACATACATACATACATACATACATACATACATACATACATACATACATACATACATACATACATACATACATACATACATACACACATACATACATACATACATACATACATACATACATACATACATACATACATACATACATACATACATACATACATACATACATACATACATACATACATACATACATACATACATACATACATACATACATACATACATACATACATACATACATACATACATACATACATACATACATACATACATACATACATACATACATACATACATACATACATACATACATACATACATACATACATACATACATACATACATACATACATACATACATACATACATACAAGCAAACAAGCAAACAGGCATACAGGCATTCAGGCATACAGGCATACAAGCATACAAGCACACAGGCACACAGGCACACAGGCACACAGGCACACAGGCACACAGGCACACAGGCATACAGGCATACAGGCATACAGGCATACAGGCATACAGGCATACAGGCGTACAGGCGTACAGGCGTACAGGCGTACAGGCGTACAGGCGTACAGGCGTACAGGCGTACAGGCGTACAGGCATACAGGCATACAGGCATACAGGCATACAGGCATACAGGCATACAGGCATACAGGCATACATGCATACATGCATACATGCATACATGCATACATGCATACATGCATACATGCATACATGCATGCATGCATACATGCATACATGCATACAGGCATACAGGCATACAGACATACATACACATACTTGGAATCATGCATGCATACTGTACGTACACTACATACAAACGTGCAGACGCACGCCCAGAGACAACCGTGCGCGTGGAGCCGGGGCAAATAGGATACAACGCACGAGGGAGGTATGACGATAACAGCATGGTGTAAACTGACAGTGGGAAATAATAGACAAGATTGTGAGGAGGCCTAGACAATACGTAGCCGCGCCCCTGTGCGTAATATGCCTGCCGACACGGTCTGCTGCACAACGGGTGATGGGGGAAAGGGGGTGGAGTTGAATGGGAATTCAACTAAGAGGAGACCCTTTTAACAAAAGATGGCAAAGGTCTCAGATGTATAGACCGGTTTCGGTGGGAATATTTAGTTCGGAAGGAGAAAGTTGTGTTTCCAGGAGAATGGGAGTTAGATGATGATGAGATTGTTTGGTTTTTTGGGTCCATTCCGCGATGCCAAGAAGTGAGCTGGATCGCGCGCCATAAGTCGCGAAATACTGGCGGGCACTCGAAAGAGTCCGGTAACGCCAGGTTCTGGGAAACCAGGAGGGCCAGAATGGCCATCCGCCTCAGGTAAATGCCGTAGGAAGAGTCAGGGTGCTGAGGTGGTGACGTGTGCGGGCCGGAATGGCCATCCGCCCCAGATAAATGCCATTTGGAGGAGTCAGGGTGCTGGGGTGGCGACGTGTGAGGGCCAGAATGGCCATCCGCCTCAGGTAAATGCCGTAGGAGGAGTCAGGATGCTGAGGTGGTGACGTGTGCGGGCCGGAATGGCCATCCGCCCCAGATAAATGCCGTAGGAGGAGTCAGGGTGCTGGGGTGGCGACGTGTGCGGGGCCGGAATGGCCATCCGCCCCAGATAAATGCCGTAGGAGGAGTCAGGGTGCTGGGGTGGCGACGTGTGGGCCGGAATGGCCATCCACCTCAGATAAATGCCGTAGGAGGAGTCAGGGTGCTGAGGTGGCGTGGATTGGCGATTGGGGCACCACGGAAACCGCAGTAAGTCGTGGATCCCAGCAGCAGTGTGCGGCAGGAATGGACCCAGACAGAAAAGCATGTGTGAGGTTATTCATATTTTCATTTGGTGGATTTAATAGTTAGAGTGGAAAGTTATCCATAGTGAAGAGCTGAGTACATCGGAGACGAAATTCCCTCAGTGAACCAGCTGTTACCCTAATGCGTTCCCTGTGTAACACTACGCACCACTGTGGTGGGGATAGGAAAAGAGGGAGGGGTCAGGAAGACGAACCTGACAGTTTACTGCAAAGTATGAAAGATATTGATGATTGAGTGAATGTCTGGGGAGAGTCTGAGTGAAAGGATGTATGAATGTGTTAGTTCCAGTGGGAGTTCGTCCTCAGCGTAGCGTTGCACTGGGTATGCAGAATATACATGGAACCGATCACAGAACTCACGGTGTGATAATCTGAGAGACAAGCCGTTGGTGAAATTATGTAAGGAGGAGCCAGAGGGCCATTGGTGCCGGCTCACGGACAAGGAAACCCGGACCTTATTCCACCGGACCAATTCCCGATTAACTCGCTAAATTTCACCACCCCCACCCTAACCGTGCAGCGACCTATGTGCTCGCCGATGATTGACCTGCCTCCAAAATAAAAATGTATGTACAGGTTGAGCTCGATTCTGCATTTTAACCACAAAATTTAGTATTATCTCGAAAACACGGGGATATAACATTCTGAAAATGCCATATTTCGACTCCTGATCTCAAGAAAACCCCGTGAGCAAAATTTTAATAATGTTGCAAATTGTTGACAATTGTTGCAAGCAGTTCTAATTGTTGCAGATTAAGCCAGAGAGCCTCAAAATTTATGTAATTCCATTCAGCGGCCCAAAATTAACCAGAAAAAGAGTTTTAAAAAAAAATCAAAAAATGTTGCAATGTTGCACAAAATGACAGAACCATGCAGAAGCGAAAACCCGTTACACTGCCTTGTCCTGTCCAGACTTGTTCTGTCCTGCCTCAGCCATGACATGGCTCTGCCCTGTCCTGCGCTACCCCGCCTCTTCCCTGAACCACCACTTCTACCCTGTCCCGCATCTGCCCTGCCCTGTCCCGCCTCTGCCACGTCCCGCTTCTTTCCTGCCCCACTTCTACCCTGTCCCGCATCTGCCCTGCCACGTCCCGCTTCTTTCCTGCCCCACTTCTGCCCTGTCCCGCCTCTGCCACGTCCCGCTTCTTTCCTGCCCCACTTCTGCCCTGTCCCGCCTCTGCCACGTCCCGCTTCTTTCCTGCCCCGCTTCTTTCCTGCCCCGCCTCTGACATGCCCTGCCCGGTGGTCACGCGCAGGAAAAACAGAGTTTTGACAATGCAGATATATTACCGATGGTGGGCTTTATTTTTGTTACCGCTTTTAGTTAGAACGAAATCAAGCAGTGCACAAAACAGTAGAAATCAAATCGGGCCTCGAGCTATCTAACCTGACCACAGGTCAGGTCAATTTTTGGATATGACCTAACCAGGTCTCACGATATATCATTCGATGTGCCTCGACGAGAGAAACACAGTGATGAAAACTGTTGTTGTTTTCTATCATGCCCCTGTCAAATGTTATTTCTTAAATTAATTCGGCATTTCTTAGAATGTTTGAAGTTCAATGGCTTCTATTGACCTTAGGTCATTCTGATGAAACCTCAATTATTGTTTAAATTCAATTGTTTCCGCGTGTCGCTAGCTCTTTGAGTTATCGACATATAGACGGTTTGTTAAGGACACCCATATTTAGCCGAAATGTTACCTTTGATGACCTCTGGTGACCTCAATATTGATCTGACCTAAAACAAATGGCCGGTATACTTTTCTCGAGCTATCTAACACGATTTTCCGTTTATCGCTAGCCGTGTGGTTTTCGAAATCTGGGGGGGGGGGGGCGGGGCTATGCCCCCGGACAGTTTGTGGTTGGCGCGAACCCTGGCAGTGCACGTGTTAAAATGATCTTGTTTTAATTAATATTACGCGTCGCCCTGCCCTGACCCACCATCTGGCTTGCCCTGGCCAACCTCTGTCTTGACTTTATCTGCCTTGCCTTTCCCTGTCCTGCCCTGCCCTGCCCTGCCTGCCCTGCCCCCGCCCCGCCCCGCCCCGCCCCGCCCCGCCCCGCCCCACCCCGCCCCGCCCGCCCGCCATGTCCTGCTCTGTTTGACTCTGCCCCGCCTCTGTCCCGTCCTGTCCTGCCCTAACCCGCCCTGTCGTGCCCACCCTGCTTGGCCCTGCTCTGCCGTTGCCGCCGTCCTGTCCTGCCCCACCCAGTGGCGCCGGCACAGCTGTGCTTTGGCGTGCCCTCGGTTATATAACTCAAATTAGATTACCCGATACAGAGCGAAAGTTCGGTCAGATTGGCGAATATTATGATCATGACTATATAGTATAGTTTGAATAGCAATATAGGCTAACATGACTAAAATTTACATTGTCGACGAAGGGAACTGTTCCATATGTTCGCAGCAGTCGGAATCCACCATTTGGCAAAAACAGCACCAGTAAAATTTTGTCGGTGACCTAAATTTTAGGGGTGGCAATGCCACCCCAGAGTCACGGCAGGGGTGGCAGTCTGCCACCACTGCCCCTATGGTGGCGCCGCCATTGCTTTTCGTTATCCCCTCTGCTTCCGACCACTGCTGACCGCCGAACCGCATCCATCCGCAGGTCCCATGAACAGGCCTCAGGTGAACCGGTGCGGGGCAGGTCAGTCGATGTCGCTCGTCAGTCAGGGTGAAGGTTGAAGGTGGGTCGGCCCTGGGAAGCGCAATTAGACAGTAATCTGGTCGTTTACAAAGCACGAGATTATTGTTCGATTACATACTAACTTGAATGAAATATTATATAGGTATTAATGGTTTGACAGAGATACATATTTTTTTTTAATCCTTCTCGTGAGAAACCAATCCCAGAGACCGGAGATCCGAAGGCCATCCAGCCCAAAGGTAAGCTCGGCTGTGAACATGAACAAGTGTGATCCTTTTCCCATTTTTGTTTGCCCCCCCCCCCCCCATAAGTTCCCTTTCCTCATATCCCTGTTAAAATCCGACACCACTTATTCTAAGCGCTCTCACGAATAATAATTTAGTAAATAGCTCGCACATTCACATTCATATTTACAAATTGCAACATTCAAACACATTTTTAGGTGCGAAAACTTGCATAGTGTCTATACAGTAACAGGCTACTCAGTTCAATGTTGTTGTGTGTTGTGATATTATTAAGAGTTGCTTATAATGGTGTTCTCTCAGTGCTTGGGTACTGCTGGTATCTGTCCATCCATGTGATGTGTGCTGTAGTGCTCACGATCAGTTCTTATCGTTATCACCCACTTAGATATCGATAGTCGTTCTCAATGCTTGTGGACTTCATTCACTGTGATCGATATTGACGATTAACTTTGCTAATCACTCAATAGTAATTGCTTTAAGTTTTAGATATAGCTTGCATAAATTGTGTTCAGTGTTCAGTGTTCACTCTCGGTGTTCGATGTCAGCGCTCAGCTGTTGGTGTTCACTGAAACGTTCTGTGTCAGTATGCAATGGATGATGACCTGTTCTGTCGATGCTTGCTATAACTGCCACCGGTTTTCTCTGTCGATGCTACATGACTGCAGGAGCGTGACAGCGTCGTCACAAAAATGGGGCCGCCAGGTGAGTGGGGGCCGCCAGGTGATTGGTCCTCCCACTCTCATAGGGCTGATGTTAAAGCCCTGCTATTCTGGGGGGGGGGGGGGGGGGATCCTGGAGGCCGGGCACCCCTGTGGTGGCGCCCCGCATGATTGATGTTCGTCGGTTGTGGATGACTGACTGCGGTACTGATGGTACTGATGGATCGTATTCCCTGGTCAACGTTCGCTGGAAGTGTTCACCATGCTTGTTGCCGAGCCCGGGCCGTCAGTTCAGTTCAGTCCAGTTCAGTTCAGTTCAGTCAGTTCATTCAGTTCAGTCAGTTCAGTTAGTTTCAGTTCAGTCAGTTCAGTCAGTTCAGTTCAGTCAGTTCAGTCAGTTTCAGTTCAGTCAGTTCAGTCAGTTCAGTTCAGTCGCATTCAGTCAGTTCAGTCAGTTCAGTTCAGTTCAGTTCAGTCAGTTCAGTCAGTTCAAGTTCAGTCAGTTCAGTCCAGTTCAGTTCAGTCAGTTCAGTTCAGTCAGTTCAGTTATGCATGTCGTTCGGTGACCTGAAATACCGGAGCTGAGCGTACAGCCTTCGTTGCTCTGCTAACTAACCGTATACACGGTTGGCCTTCTCAGTCTTATAAGTCCATCAGCGACAGTCCTGTTGTACATACATGTCGATACAACATTTTCAATGCAAGCACATGTCCAAGATTTATTGATTACAAGATATGGTCAAGAAACGGTAAACGTTTCATTGCCTGCCATAAATAGCAACATTGCTGCTGGTCTGATAACAAACATCTTGTTGCACTCCTTTGCAAATCTAAGCATACAAACACAGCATACCTCATAACGAGAAATTTGCAAGGCAGCCGGCTATCCAATACAAAATATACCATAACATCGCACAGTAAACACGTTTCTTATCTTACAACCATAAACTCGACAGATAAACAATGTATTTGTCGTCGGAGGTCATGGGTATCTGCACCACACCTGCCTTGTACGACACCTGGCACTTCTCGGATCACTCGGATGGAATAGGTACACAGATGACCGTCAATTAGATACTAATTTCCGACGGATGAGGATCGCATTCTGTTCCGCTGTTATTTTGGATCCATCTAACGACATTTCTAATGAGCCGCCTCACAAATTGCATAAACACTGAGACAGATTTGGCTTTCACGAGAGACACACTGAGACCTGATACGATGTCGTCACTATTTCGGTTGATAGATCGGCTGTCAGTGTTAATGGTCACTGCTGCATGAGCAGGTTGAAGCAGGGTGGAGTGTCACGGGACGCCAGCTGAGATGATGGTTGACCTGCAGGTGTTGCCGAACAGCTGCTTCGCTGTCTGTTCAGTGTTAATGTATCATGTTCATGTGTTGCTTACGAATCCTTCCATTATATAAATGACGTAATGTTCGATTCGCGTCAATGGATACACGTTGGCGATAGAAACGAAAGCAACGCGACAGACACTTAAAAACACGGTCACACACACACACACACACACACACACACACACACACACACACACACACACACACACACACACACACACACACACACACACACACACACACACACACACGCGCGCGCACGGCACACGCGCACGCACACGCACACGCCACACGCACACGCACACGCACACGCACACGCACACGCACACGACACGCACACGCACACGCACACGCACACGCACACGCACACGCACGCACACGCACACGCACACGCACACGCACACGCACACGCACACGCACACGCACACGCACACGCACACGCACACGCACACGCACACGCACAACGCACACGCACACGCACACCACGACACGCACACGCACACGCACACGCACACGCACACGCACACGCACACGCACACGCACACGCACACGCACAACGCACACGCACACGCACACGCACACGCACACGCACACGCACACGCACACGCACACGCACACGCACACGCACACGCACACGCACACGCACACGCACACGCACACGCACACGCACACGCACACACACACACACACACACACACACACACACACACACACACACACACACACACACACACACACACACACACACACAACACACACACACACACACACACACACACACACACACACACACACACAGGAAATCATGTATGGTATGCATGGTAGACATGTATGTATGTAAATAAAGAACGTACAATCAGACTATCAAACACCGTCAAATCACAATTGTCGAGTTGGGATTTGAGCACGGCGAGGCTACGGGAGGCCACAACAGCCGGCGTCAGGCGCTTCCAGGACGACGACGCCCTGTAGGAAAAAGCCCTGCGCGACATAGACAGCCGGAAAGCGGGAGCTCTAATGCACCAGACACCGCAGACCGCGTGAGGCGCTCACTCACAACGGAACGAGGGGTGAACAGCGATCGGACCGCTGCCGGTGCGCAGGGATCGTCTAAGGCCCTAAAGACGCCGCTACAGTCGCGGCGCGCAACGCGGTCGCGACGTATACCGTGGCCAGCCTAGCGACTCCATGACCGGTGAGATATGATATCGACCCCGCGCGCCCCGAGACGATCCTGGGCGCGAAATTGATGACCTTTTGTACCCGGCTGAGGTCAGGCAGGCGGCGGCCCCGCCCCAGACACAGAGGCAGTGCAGTATATACAGCTACCTCCGTAGAGAGTTGTCGCCCAGGCAGTTCTCATTGTTTGCTGCGTGTCCGGTAGATATGAGGCATTCGTTGATAAACCGTTTGCAGAATACAGCATCTGGACGCCTAGCCATTAACGGGAGCTATCTGAAAGTAGGAGATGCTGTCAATGGACTGCATTAGGCAGTGGCAGGCAGTGATTCGTATTCACGTTTAGTTTACTTTTATTGTACGAAAGACGTTTGATCAACAAAGCTAAACATTGGCAGAGGTTTTAGGCACAATATGATCAAAATCGCTTTCAGTATGCAAATTTATATCCCAACTAATTCCAAACTGAATGATTTAAGTCATTGATTCTCAAATAAGGGTAATTACCCACTAGGGGTAATGGAGCCTTCGGACGAGATGTAATGTGAAATGTCGATTAAGCAGCCTAGTGAGAAATTGCACCCGATTCGTTTGGTGATTGCGCACAATGCTCATATCATGATTACCATGGATTACATCATGGATTGGATACCTAATAAGGTATTAGGTAATCCATGCTCATATGTACAAATATTCCAGTTTTCTGTCCACTGTCAGTACATTATCGTAGAGTGTCAAAACCAGTCAATAATAAATGATGCTCAGCTTTGTGTTACGGCTTACGTGTTGTTATACGCTGGTTATCACAGTTTTAGATGGAAAGCAACAGCACACATGGCTTGGTCCCTAGATGGCACTAGTAGTAAACGCCTGAAGTTATGCTGTAACCGCATAGCTTACAGCCGAGTATTGCGGTCTGACCAATGGAGGATGGGGTACCGAGTCATTCTGGTCATCGAAATGTGGTAACCATGCCCTTGACGCTGAGAGCCACTGATTTAAGTGGATCGGAGATCCAATAAATTGATCCATTCCAATTTGGACCCAGATAAGATTCAAATTGCCTAAGATCCGTAAACGCAGACATTGTTTTACATACAATACAATAATGCGACTCTGTGATATCCCCGCACCAACTGGAAAACGCAACCATAGAGCCTTCCTAATGTGAACGGAACACCGCTTGGGACCCTAATGTTCGGCGATAGCTTTTAAAGCACCAACCGGCATGAACGAAATTCTCGTAGTGGACGTTTCGGACCCTGCGCCAATGTCTATGGTTTGACGTCAGAGCTTAGCGCCACCCTGGCTGACCTTGACCCGGCGCTGTCCGACCCGTGACCGGTCAGTTGCGAGTGGTAGGCGAAGTCGAAGGCGGGACTACAGAGCGACCTGACGTTAGCCTCTATCTGAGCCCAAATTGTCTTTAACCTCACGAGTGAATGTAAAGTGCCTTACATTTTGTTTGACAATAACCAACCTTGATAATACAAATCGGCGCAGGGTCTTGAACGTTCATTGCGACGATTTCGTTCATGCCAGTTGGTGCCTTCAAAAGTTATCGCAGAAAATTAGGGTCCACCGTATGGTTGAATTTCAAGACAACTTTCAAGGTGACCTATGCCTTTAATAATTTGTAACGACCCTCACATTGTATTCCATAAATCCACTATTTCTCACAACATGTCGCAGTCGCAGACCGCAGCTCAAGATAGCACATGACCTGCTCCTATCTCTATCCTCTATCAACCAGCGCATTATCGGTTACATGACTTACTGGCCTGCATCCAGTAGCCCTCC
>JAXIVJ010016746.1:22500-28019 GCA_036785665.1 Chirona hameri | reverse complement strand
TAACGTTGCCTGTCAGTGGACATCATTATGTTTCGTTCCAGTCGTTCCTTGTTACCATGTTGTTATGTTCGGAGAGTACAATTAAATCGTTAACGTTGCCTGTCAGTGGACATAATTATGTTGTCGTTCCAGGTCGCTCCTTGTTACCATGTTGTTATGTTCGGAGAGTACACTTTAACTCGTTAACGTTGCCTGTCAGTGGATATAATATGTTGTCGTTCCAGTCGTTCCTTGTTACCATGTTGTTATGTTCGGAGAGTACACTTTAACTCGTTAACGTTGCCTGTCAGTGGACATAATTATGTTGGCGACAAACGGTGAATAAATAAATACAATAAATATATGATCATCTAAAGTTCGTGAATTCGTGTTACAGCGATTAACTTCGTGTCCGGCATTGCCCAAAGCAATGCCCCGTGCATAACCGAAGGTTGGTTTCACAAGGATAATTTCAACAAAGGAATTAATGGAATAACGTCACGTCACCTAAAATCACGCCAGGTCGCGCCCGGCCGAGCCGCGCCACGCCGCGCCAGGGCACGCCACGCCGCACCAGGGCACGCCACGCCACACCAGGGCACCGCCACGCCGCACCAGGGCACGCCACGCCGCGCCAGGGCACGCCACGCCGCACCAGGGCACGCCACTCCGCACCAGGGCACGCCACGCCGCACCAGGGCACGGCCACGCCGCACCAGGGCACGCCACGCCGCACCAGGGCACGCCACGCCGCGTCAGGGCACGCCACGCCGCATCAGGGCACGCCACGCCGCGCCAGGACACGCCGCACCAGGGCACGCCACGCCGCGCCAGGGCACGCCACGCCGTTGCCAGGGCACGCCACGCCGCACCACGCCGCCGCCAGGGCACGCCACGCCGCACCAGGGCACGCCACGCCGCGCCAGGGCAAACCACGCCGCGCCAGGGCACGCCACGACGCGCCAGGCCACGCCACGCCGCGCCACACAGGGGCCACGCCCCGTCATGTCCCGCAACGTCAGCTCCACAGCATTACCCAGTTGGTGGCTCCGGCCCTCTGGACGACGAGAAGCGGCACGTTGCCATCGGGCCTAGCCAGGTGCGCCTTCTCATCGGGCACCAGCACGGTACCGCCGGCCAGGTAGGCGCCCCAGAAGCCGTACGTGCCCACCGTGACCACCGAGTGGTTACAGGCCGACAACAGCGCCATGTCGCGGCCGGGGTCGCCGACGTCGCGGTTGCCGGCGATCACGATGTCGTCGTTCTGCTGCGCCTTCAGCTGCTTGGTGACGTAGTTGAGATCGTCAGAGCAGACGATGAAGAGCGCGTCGGCGAAACGCTGGCGATAGTAGTCGAGGGACCGGGTCAAAGTACTCGACATCTGGCAAGGTGCGGTTGTACTTCTTACGGACGTAAGCTTCAAAGTCGGTGCGGCGCACGTGGAAGCCGATGTAGGTGACGGAGCTGCGGTTTCCGCGCGCGTGCCGCAGAAACTCCTGCGCTTCGTTCTGAAGCCGCCATGGAAAATGTGAACTCCTTTCGCATTTCACCAATGAACGGATTGAACACGTCGATACCCATTGCGGATTGGCCAGTCTGTGATGCGGAAGAAGCGAGGCTCGGCGCCCTCACCCGGTTGACACTCCAGTTTGGCCTTGGCCTGCTGGTAGGTGATATCCTCCCACTTGGCGTCGGCAGGTGCATGTATGGTGGACTGGAGCGAGATGTCCGGGAAGTATTTGTGCAGCGTGGACCACATGCCACTCTCCGCGTACCTGCAGCGCCGTACGTGCGCCCGAAACCGTAGATGATGGCGTAGAGTCCCATCAGTTGCCCAGCCGGCCGATGGCGCGGTAGCTGACCGCCTTATTGCAGCCGATCGGATGAGACGGGGGCGGGCCCGGCGCCGCTCATCTGCTGACACACCTCGCCCAGCGCCTGCCGCACGTCTGGCGCCAGGCCGGCCTTCGGTCTGCCGCACCCCCGAGCAGAGCTGCTGCAGGGCCGCGGTGGGGTCTGACTGCTCCTCCGTCAGCCCCGGACCGGTCTCCGGTGGGACCAGCAGCGCGCGGCCGGCGGTCTGCAACGACATCACCGACTCTAGCCGCGGCTGCCGCACCAGCAGCACCAGCAGGAACACCAGCACAGCTGCCGCGGCCAGCTGCAGCCGCTGGCCGCCGCGGCGACACACGGGTAGCATGGCCGACTCTCTCGCCCGCGGCGACCGCGTACAACTGATGGGCGCTCCTCAGCCGACCCCGGCGGGACGCTGATACGCACGGCCGCGTCACACTGCAGTCCACGATACCACTCAGAACCCACCAATCGCACATCTCTCATCTGGCGCCCACCTGATAACGCAGTCCACTACATGCACACACAGGGCGCAGCCAGGGAGAGGGGGGGGGGGAGCTATGCGGGGCTAAAGCCACCCCCGTCACGGCTCAGAGGGGCCCATCTCGGGTGTGAAAGGGGGCCCATCGTGGACTCAGAAAGGGCCCATTTCAGGAATGATGAAACCCCAATTTAGCCTCAAAGCCGAGCATCTCGGGTCCAGAAAAAGCCCATCTCAGTTCTCAGGCCTGGAAGGGCCCATCTTAAGTCCGGGGAGGGCCCATATTGGGCTCATAAGGACCCATTCTCATGTCTGGAAAGGGACCATCTTAGGCTCTGAATGGGCCCATCTTAGGCTCAGAATAGGCCCATCTCAGATTTTGAAAGGGCCCATCTCAGGTCTGGAAAGAGCCCATTTAGGCTCAGGATGGCCCATCTTAGGCTCTGAATTGGCCCATATCAGGTGTTGAAAGGGCCCATCGTGAACTCAGAAAGGGCCCATCTCTGGCGCAAGTACCCGACTGATAGATCTCGTCAACTCTAGCTGTGACAAAACTGGCGCATGTAAACAATCCGAATATTGAGAAGAAAACAAAATTGCATACGACATGCTGTTTGATAAATCTTCTTCATTTATCTAACACAATTAGTTATGGGCTTTTAAAAATATTTTCTATGACTAAAATGGTGAATTTGTAAATAATCCATTTAATTTCAGTTACGGGCATGTAGTGTGCATGCATATGTGTGGCTACTTGCCTTGAAATGCCCTTCTTCGGTTTAGATCGCCTACTTTGGTGACTATTTTGATCACATGACTAAATGGCGCAATCTTATCTACATGAACCTTGACCTAACCTAACTTAACCCAGCCATTAAGTCCGATCGAGTAGTAAACAGGCCTACGCCATTAACTCCGATCCGCCATTAAGTCCGATCGAGTAGTAATAAGTCTGTTTACTAGTCGATCGAACTTAATGGCGTAGGCCTGTTACTACTCGATCGGACTTAATGGCGAATCGACTTAACCCGCGAGTTACTGGGGTATATTTAATAACGCGAATTTACTGGGGGGGGGCTATTTCCTTCCCCCCTCGGATCTCCGGAACTACTGGACCGAATGTAAAAATTCAAACGGCATTCAATAGCCCTGGGACATTTATCGAGGGAAAACATAACATTGTTGACCTCGGGGTCACCGATGACGTCACAGGTCAGGTCAAGTACAAAATTTCACCGTTTCGACCGTTTCGTTTCGACCGAAACCTTTTCCGTTTCCGACCGTTTCGACCGTTCAAAAGGTCTCGATGGATGGAATTTTCGCGCAAAATTGCGATATTAAAAGCATACCTGTCGATAAATCGGTATGATTCGTGTGTCTGACACTTCTAAGTACCTTTGTAAGCTGTTTATGACCTTGGGTCAGGTTGATGTTGATGTTGATGTTGATTTATTTAACAAAAGCAAGAAACAAAGAATGATGTGAGGGAAAGGTGCAAAAGCACTTTCAGCGCTTATGACTAGGCACCATTTCCCGACTCACGAACATACATGTACACACTCACACACAACCCCGCAAACGCGACGACCGCCCCCCTCCCCGCCGACCTTATTATAGCAGCACTACCTCAGGCCGATGCACCAAGGCTGCGTCGCGGTTTACCGTTCAAAGCGTTTGGTATGCTTAATATATCTTTGCACAGCTGTAGCCACAGCCAGACCAAACAGCGTTATTCAGAGTATGACCGTGCAAACTTATAACTAATTTGTGATTGTTATTTAACTGGCTGTAATCTGCAATTAAGTTTTGTAATGTTATTTCTAACTCAACTCTGGGAAAGTTGTATTGAGGACAGAAGAAGAAAAAATGCTGAACTGTTTCAGCAGTTTGTCCACAGCTGCAATTTGGACTGTTAGTTTGTGACGAATGTATCTGAAATAAATGAGCATTTAGGCTGGACATGCCAAGCCTGAGCCTGGTATGGAGTACATTATTAATTTTATATCCATAACTGAAGTATATTGGGGGTTTGGTCAAATCATACATCTGAGCAACTGCTTGTTGGAAAGAATGGGTACTTGGCATGGATCTGACTTCTTCTGGAAGTCTGTTCCATTGTCGGATAGTGCGAGGGAAGAAGGAATTCTTAAAGGAAGTCAGGCGGTTTGATGGTAGTGTTATGTTGTTAGCGTTCCTTAGCTGACGGGTTGTAACTTCATGTCGTGTGGATGAATTGCATCTTGAAGATAGCGAGGTGCATGTTTTTTGACTTTATATAATATATTTAAGCTATGTGTTTTCTTCTGATTTGCAGTGTTGTTAAGCCTAGCAAAGCTTTTGTTGAGGTCCTACGGAAAGCTCCAGTTATTAGTCTGGCTGCCCTGTTCTGTATTTTTGCTAAGCTTAAAGGGAATAGTTCACCTTTAACATGGGGTTTTGGTCTGAGATAGCAGATTTGTAGAGCAGATCTAAGAATGGTTTGTGGTGAAAGCATTACTCTCTACGTTAAGTAATTTCGACACAGGACTAGTGGGCCGATTTCAATCCCGCTGTTGAGCGGGTCAGAGGGCCCCATGAGCACGTCGAATGGGCCCCCTGAACACGTCAAATTGGCCCCCTAGCCAGCACAGAGGGGCCCCTGGGCAGGTTGAGAGGCCCCTGAGCATGTCGACAGGGCGACAAAGCGGCCAGCGCAGTCCTTTGCCAGGTCATAAGGGCCCCTGAGCAGGTTGGAGAGCCCCTGGACAGACCAGAGGGGCCCCTGGGAAGTTAAGAGGGCACCTGGGAAGTTAAGAGGGCCCCTGTGCAGGTCAGAGGGGCCCTGACCAGACCGAAAGGGCCCCTAGGTGGGTCAGAAGGGCCCCTGAACATGCCGAATGAGCCCCTAGCTAGCACGGAGGGGCCCCAGGGCAGGTCGGAGGGCCCTTGGAGCATGTCGCAAGGCGACAAAGCAGCCAGCGCAGTCCCTTGCTAGGTCGGAATGGCCCTTATAAGGTTAAAGGGCCCCTGGAGGGACCAGAGGGACCCTGGAAAGTTAAAAGGGCCCCTGCGCAGATCGGAGGAGCCCCTGATCAGACCGAAAACAAACCTGGGCGGGTAAGAAGGGCCCCTGAACATGCCGAAGTGGCCCCTGCCCAGCACGGAGGGGCTCCAGGCAGGTCGGAGTGGCCCCTTGAGCATGTCGGCAAAGGCGACAAAGCAGCCA
>JAXIVJ010016746.1:0-17500 GCA_036785665.1 Chirona hameri | reverse complement strand
GTCTACGATGAAAGACATGATTCAAGATATCCTGAAGGCCACGGCGGACACATCCAAGAATGTTGAAGAGGCTGTGGTCAGCAGGTCCTCATTTGACAACGGTTCTCAGGGTAATCCATCTGTGCATTCTGTGCAAACTTCTAGTCTGCCGAAAACGATGACGTACGCTGATGTTCAGGATGCGTCCTCCCATCCTTGTGATGGTGAGTGGTCCATCGCTTCGACTTCGTTCCTGTCGTTGCTGCGTGCGGACGTACCAGCTCCGAGAAGATTTCGACAATATTGGCGCACTACGCAGGAGTATTGTGAATTTGTGTATCACCTTTTTGGGTTTAGTTAGTTTGTTATAGTAAGGGTAGGATATAGTTTTTGCTTGCAGTTAATATAAGGCTAGGACTGTAGACTTGCACTTTCTGATTAAGTTTAGTTTGTTTATTTGCTTTAACCTTTAGTTTGATTATCTTGGGGAGGCCCAGGGATGGACAGAGAATTGTTGGAAAAGCTTGTGATGGAGGCGGTCAAGAAGGAGACCACCGTCCTACGTGAAGAAATAACAAACCTAAAAACTGAACAAAAAAAGAGTGGTGAGATGATGGAAAAACTGAAAACTGAAAACAAAAAACTCTGGGAAGAGATAACCAAAGTGGATAGAAACCTGGACCAGCTTGAACAATACACCCGCAAAACCTCGCTCATCCTGGGTGGTGCCTTCCCTGAGGGCAAGGAGGGGGAGACACCCGGGGAAACCAGGGAAACTGTGCTGAAGGTCATCAAAGAGAAACTCAATGTAGATATAAAGGGGGGAATTGTGGCCTGCCACAGACTTCGTAACAAAAAGAGGGTCATAGTTAAATTCCAGGACCATGATGATCGTGATGCAGTGTATGAGGCAAAATTTGGACAAGGTGGACAGCTGGGAGACAAAATCACAGTGCACGAAAACTTAACTGAGAAAAGAGCAAAAATGATCAATCTGCTGGAAGAAATGAGGCAAAAGAAAGAGGTGCTGAACTACCATACAAAAAACGGAAATATCATGACCAGGGACAGTGCTACAAAGAGATACAGCCGTATCCAACATTGGTTCACTGAACAGGAGATCAAAGACACACTGAGCAAAGCACCCCTCAAGGCAACCCAGCACAACGCCAATACTGCACACACATACAACCACAACCTCATGCGCTCCCAGACTCTCGCTGACATCCCGCAGGGATCAGTAGCTCGCAGGGCAATCAACCTGGAGGAATGTGTGGTGCCCTCAACCCGTCAGACCCGACAGGCAAAGAGGGGTGATTGAGCGCTCGCCGATCTGATGATTGAATCATGCTAACTGATTTGATGCTATCCCTGAACAATGTTAATAATATGGTATTTTACAAGTATATCTTGTACATCATACAAGTATGCAAGTACATACAAATACATCATACAAGTACACAATTATAATTTATAAATATATCATACAAGTACATATCTTTCAAGTATCTATGAGACATGAGTCGCCATTAGCACTGCCGCGTGCTGCAGCATTCAAGTGTAGTGCACTTGAACTTGAGCTGTACATAGACAGTGATGCGGGTCCCTTTACTGGAGCTCTCCTTAACTGTTATTTTTGACATGTAAATGATCACATTGATCAAAATGAGCCTTCCAGGCGTGCATCAGCCAGCTCTGCCATTGTGCTATTGGAGCTGTGCAGATCCATGTAGAATGATTGTGTGAATGGATGAATGTGTGGGCTGCTGAAATAAGCACTTGAGCCTGGCAGAAGGGCTGTTTTAACCGTTTTAACCAAGGAGACTGGAGGGCTCACTATTGCATTTAAAACTTATTAACTGCTATCACATTCAGCATGAACATACTGCAAGCAGATTAACGAGTAGCTCCTGGACGCGCTCCTGTCACAGCTACTATATGATGCTGTGATGGATCATACATAGTATAGAGTAATATTGATATGGTATTTGTAAAACACAAGATACAAATGAAAAACATTGTTCCACGAGATGCATCCAATCACGATTTGAATGAGTGCTACAGCCCACATTTCACAGGCATGAGGCTTCATACGCTGATATGCAATAATGTTCATGGGCGCCACACATTAGTCCAGGCATGACCACAAGCATAATGTAGGTAACAACAATTACTACTCCCCTCTCACCATTACTAGCAGCCTCCTCACTCTGCCCACCATCTCATTCACCCATTCAAGGCAATAGATACCCACCCATTCATCAAACGAGGTTACAGTTAAGCTGCATAAATTACAATCACAACACTGATACAATACACAGTATCCACGTGACATTGTGTACCTTTCACAGAGATCTGCTATTATTTGAAATATAGTATACAGTTTTCAGTTTACACATACCCTATAAATATAACTATTAGATGATACTTATGATATTTCCGTTTTCTATAACAGAATATTGGAAAAATATATACAGAGTCTATATATCACGTGCCATACATTGCTGCTCTAACATGCTACCAAATCTATTAAATGCTTCCATATTGAAGTGTTTCATTTCCTGGGCTTCCCCATCGACTAGCGTACACTGCGTCACTTTCAATTGGTGTGAGTATGATTCTTTCAGAAAGTATATACCATCCACCATCCCTTGACCAACATATATTTTGCCCTTTTTCAGTCATAGGTCCCACTGATGTAAGTCATACCCATACATATAATTCATTTGAGAATATTCGAACTAACTGTAAATACTATTGCCTCCCTGTCCCTGGTACTGTATCAGATACCTCAGCTGCTTCATACCCTGGCAAGTTTACCATCATCCATATAAATGCCAGGTCCTTGCTTTCAGATGATAAATTTGCTGAATTTGAAGTGCTTTTGTTTAGAACTAAAGTTAGATGGTCAATAATATGTGTCTCAGAGACATGGCTATGCAAAGAAATGGAAAAGAAAAGACACATAAATGGTTACTCTTGCTATTTTGATAGCAGAACCGATGGTACTGGGGGTGGGGTTGCAATTTATGTGAATAATGATGTCAGAGAAACACAACAATTGCCCAAAGTGTTCAGGTGTACAGAATCACTACTTATTGAATGTCAGTTAAGAAACAATTTATCTATCCTAGTGTGCCAAATATATAAACCCCCTAACCTTAGTAATAACAGTTTCATTGAAGAACTAGGGAATGCCATAGATATTATTCAAATAAGGAATAAAATTGCCTTCATCTGTGGAGATTTCAATCTTGATCTCTTGAGTATTTCCAAAGGGGGTGCAGCATTGGATTTTTTCAATTTATTAGCATCATCAAGTTTTCTTCCATTAGTTTCTAAATCCACAAGGATACAGAACACTTGTTACTCACTCATTGATAACATCTTTTGCAATAACTTAACCCTTGTTAACAAATCTGGAATAATACTTGATGATACAGGTGACCATTTCCCAATATTTACTACACTAGACTTTGCAGTCAGTCCAAAAGGAAACAAGAGGGAAATTCAATGTCAATTTGATTATCACAAAATACCAAATTTAACTGAACATATAAAGAAATCATTGGAAAGCTTTGAAGCCATCACTGATCCTGAAACTGCTGGTGAAATCATCATCAATGCATATACAAGTGGTATAGATAAATTCAGCTTCAAATATAGCCCAAATCGTAAAAATACTCCAATAAAACCCTGGATATCACCATCTATCCTGGCATCTATAGACAACAGATGCAAACTCTTTAATGTAAAACAAAAGAACCCCACACAAGAAAATATAAACAAATATGTTAAATACAGAAATATCCTAAACACCTTGATCCGGGGTGCTAAGTGCAAATATATACAGGATGAGCTTGAGGAAAATAAGGATGATGCCAAAAAAATGTGGAAAATTCTCATCACTCATACTACTGGAAAATCATATCAGAATACATTTCCAAATTACTTTAAAAACAATGAAGACAAACATGTTGAGGATAATTTAGAAATTGCAGAGGAATTTAATGCCTTCTTCAGCTCAGTTGGGAAAACCCTGCAACAAAACATGAAAGGGTGTCCTGAGGAGGCTCTTGAGTTCCTTGGAGACCCTTGCAAAGACACAACAAATCATTTGCAACATACTAATAATGATGAACTTATATCTATAATTAAGAACATGAAAAATGTGGGACATGGAGTGGATAAAATTAATGCAAGAATCTTTAAGTTAACATTTATGGCAATCATAGACAAGCTTGTCCACTTTATAAATATATGTCTTGACCAGGGGAAATTTCCAAGCAGACTCAAAATTGCTGTCATAAAACCTATTTATAAATCAGGTGATAGAACACAAATGAACAATTATAGACCAATCAGTATCCTTCCATATATATCAAAAATTCTAGAGAAAGTGATCCATGTCCGCGTCATGGAACATGTCTCCAACAATAGCATAATTTGTCCCAACCAATTTGGATTTAGGAAGGGATACTCAACATACATGCCCTTGCTCATATTGCAAGATAAAGTAATCAGGGGGTTTGAATCAAACAAAATGAACTGTGGTATCTACCTGGACTTAAAAAAGGCATTTGATACTGTTGATCACAGAATATTATTGCTTAAACTTCACTCATATGGTATCACAGATACATTCCTGACAATCATAGACTCATACTTATCAAATAGATATCAATGTGTAGAGTATAAAAAAGTCCAGTCAAGCCTGAGTCAAGTAAGTATTGGGGTCCCCCAGGGCTCTATTCTGGGCCCACTTCTGTTCATCTTATACATAAATGATTTTCCCAGGATTTCGTCAAAGTTTACATCATTACTTTATGCTGATGATACAGCCCTTTTATTTGAGGCTGATTCCAATTCTGAATTGCAAAATAACTTAGATACAGAACTACCAAAGGTATACAAATGGCTGCAAGCAAACAAGCTGTCCTTAAACAACAATAAAACATTCTATCAAATATACAATAAATCTAAAATAAATGTTGACATCAATGTAATATTAAATGGTATAAATATAGGACATACAGAAACTGTGAGGTATCTTGGTGTATATATAGACGAAGAACTCAAGTGGGAGAGTCACATTATGCATATTTCAAGTATAATAAGTCGTAATATAGGGATTATAAGTCGCTCTAGATGTTTCCTGGGTCAGAAACACAGATTTCTGTTGTATAATGCATTAGTTCTGCCTTATCTTAATTACTGCTGTCTGTTATGGGGAAATGCACCGAAATCACTTCTTAACAAATTGCTTATCCTACAGAAAAAGATAGTCAGGATTGTTGATAATCAAGCAAGACTAGCCCACACAAACCCAATATATGTAAAGCTCAAAATTCTTAAAGTAAAGGACATTGCCAGACAGCAAGCTATAGTCGTGCTTTATAATGTTGCATCTGGAAGTGCCCCACCAGTCATAGCCTCACTTTTCGAATTCACTCAGACCAATCACAGAGCTTCAAGAGTAGCACGACATTTTGAAGAAATATTCACTCGAAAATTATACCGGACACGTACCATAGCATGGATAGGACCACGTTTATGGAATTCAATTGTTGCCCCCAGATTCCCCCACATAAACTCAATACCATCTACTAAAAAACAAATAAAAGAAATCACTAAAAATCACATGATCAGTGAATATGAATAACCCTTCCCTGCTTGCCTCACAAGCCTAGAAAAAAATTCCTTGTAGTTTGCTCATTTATGTAAATGAGCCTAAATACAATAATAGCCATAGCAGTGCTAAATGTTAACTATTTGTAAAGTCATCTTCTAACTTCTAAGTTGCAGAAGAATGAAGTTATGCAATTTGTAATGTATGTAACATTATAAATAAACAATAATACAAATTTGCAGAACTAAGTAACAGTATATAAACAAACAACATAAGCATGCATAAACGTGCATAATTTGAAATAAAACATAGTAAATCAGAGATAGAGATTTATATTGGTGTTGAGCAATATAGTACCTCTATTTCTTTTCTGCTTTCTTGAAATATGAATAAATTAGATCATGTTTCAACTTCTAGATCAATTAATTATATCATGCGCGAAAGCCACCCCGACTAACCGACGCTGGAACCTGGGTGAGATCGAACAGCAACAAGCTTTGCTTAGCTGGGGGGCTCACCGGGTTCCAGCATAGACCTTCTGCTTGCCTAGACCAAGATCTGCCTTCCCCAACCTTTGTATGAATGAAATTGTATCCTGCCTCACTGTCTGGCAAACCTTTCTTGATGGCAACGTGATGGGGCCAGCAGGCAGTGGGGCACACACTTACAATCCTTACTAACTCGGTTACGTATGTGCGAATGTCAGAATGTATGATTCCCAGGGGCGTAGTTGGGGGGCAGTCACTTGTTGATTTCAGCAACGACTACTTTCTGCCTTCTTATTTTTAACCACATTACCACTGACCACTTAGCCTTCCTCTCTTCATTTGCTTTTTTTATTTCTTCTTCCATTTCCTAGCTGGGAGTGCCGCGACATTTTCTCTTTTGTTCTCTGGTGTTAAAGTAAGGTGATGTGCGTCGATGGGATCGAGGGCGGGGGCACTCCTGGTCACCTGTTAATGGGTGGCGGCATAGTAAAAAAAAAAAAAAAAAAAAAAAAAAAAAAAAAAAATCGCTAACTGTGCGAAGAGGGGTAATCCGCCGACCCCTAGACCACTTGCTGCCGTGTCGAGTGCCACTGCACTTGGTGCAGCTGTTGTTCCGGACAGTGCTGCCAGTGTTAAGCCACCGCGGACTGTTAGTCTGCTGCTGTAATTGGAGCTAAGAAGTCTGGATCCACCAAGGCTGTGTCGACCGTCAAGCGGTTCTCCATGTTCATGTCGCGGCTCCCGCCGGGTACTGGCGAGGACGCTGTTCCTACGTTCCTACGCTTCTACGTTCTCGAGCAATCTGGTGCGGATGATGTGACGGCGGAGAAGCTGCCGACCCGTTTCGACAGCTACGAGTTGTATCGCCTAGACGTTATCAACCCGTCTGCAAAGGTGCACCTGCTTGACCCTCAGCTATGGGCTCAAGGACTGGTCGTCCGGCGCTTCTTCCAGAGACGTCGGACTGTGGGGTCCGCCGTTGGGGGGGGGGGGGGCTACGCGTGAGTCGGGCAGAAACGCATGATTGATTCGCTTCTTGTAACTCGAATGTTTATTCTTATATTCATCATGCTCCAAATTAGTACGTACAACTGTCAGTCGTCTGAGCGTAATGCTGGCGGAATTCACAAGTTGTGTGAAAGTTCAGATATAGTTATCTTGCAGGAACACTGGCTTTTCCCTTCTGATTTCCCTTCTTGACTAAATAATATTCACAATGATTTGATTTCTTTCGGCCTTTCGTCGATTGATCCGTCGGCCGGCCTGATGAGGGGAAGACCGTTCGGTGGAGTTGCCGTGCTGTGGCGTAATGCTCTTGCTTCTCGCGTTAAGCCCATGACTTATGACGATGATCGCATTGTAGGCTTAGAATGCAACCTAGGTGGAACTAAAATTATTTTATGGGAGTATACTTGCCCTATAGTACACACCTGCATTTTGACAGATATGTATACTACTTGGCCAAACTAAAAACCATAATTGAAAGCTTTGACTCGCCGTATGTATGTGCTTGGTGGCTTTAACGCGGACATAGTGAAAGCGACTGAGTTTGGTAAAGAGCTCGAGTCATTTTGTAATGATTCCCAGTTATCCATTGCGGATGTCATGCATCTCCCTGGTAATTCCACGACACATGTTAATGACAGACATGGCACGGAGTCATGGCTCGACCATATCGTCTGTACTAAAGGCTTCCTTGAAGTTACCAGTGGTATTGGCATTGATCACGCTATTTTAAGTTCTGATAATTTTCCCGTATTCATCACAAATGAAATTCAGGGTTGTGATCTCAATTCTGATATTTCTGGTGCAGGAATGGATGAGAGGTGGATGGTCGACTGGGCTTTATTGGGACCAGACGACCTCCAGGTTTACGCCTCTGCTGTATAAGATAGTTTGGACCAAATTGATGTACCGTATGAATTGATGCACTGTGGCGCTTGCTCCAGACTTGATCACTGTAGAGCTATTAATGCATATTACGAACACGTAATTACATGCCTAAGAAGAGCCGCTGAGGCGACAATATCGAAAAACTTAGGTTGCAAAACAAGACGGAATATTCCTGGCTGGAATGAATTTGATCAGGACAGTCATACACTTCTTTGTGATGTTTACGCATTATGGGCACTAGTGGGCAAACCCCGGGATGGATATATTTATCGTCAACTACGCTTAGTGCAGTCACGGTTTAAATATGCATTACGTTATTGCTTGCGCCATGAAAAGGAATTGAGGGCTAAGTCTCTAGCGGACAAACTTGTTAAAAATCCTTACAGTAGCCGTTTTCACGATGGTTATTTTACTGCATTGGTACCATCCGTAAAGTACCACATTCCTGAAGGACCTAATCTAGTTTAGTATGGCTGCATTCTGGAAAGAGGTGAAAAAGCTGAATAGCAGCCCGCCTCTCGCTCCATCGATTAACGGCATTTCGGGAGAGAGAAATACAGAATGTAAAGAGTTTGTTCTACAGCGATTCTCAACAGTAAGCCATTAATTTGAATGTATTTCTGTCCCTGAAGTCGCTAAGTCTATTGCTGAATTATCATCGGGTGGTTCTAGCGGTAACGACCGGCTCAGTGCTGAACATTTTAAATTTGCTGGTGTTTCCTGTGCAACGCATTTGTCCTTATGTTTCACGATGATGGCTATGTACCACATTCATTTGCGAAGGTTGTATTGACACCTATTGTAAAAGATAAAACTGGTAAATTAACTGAGAAAGATAACTACCGGCCAATTGCCGTCGCAAGTGTCAGCTCCAAAATTTTGGAAAGGACCATTTGGAACCGCTGTTATGCACATCTTCACACGGGTCATCATCAGTTTGGTTTCAAAGAGAATCACTCAATTGATATGGCCATCTATGCGCTGAAAGAGATAACATATTATTATTTGCGTAATAGTAGTCCGGTCTTCTTATGCTTCCTCGACGCACGTAAGGCGTTTGACCGGGTAAATCACTGGAAACTATTTGACAAGTTGCTTGATAGGGGTATGGACACTCAATTTGGTGAAATTGCTTTGTTTCTGGTATGAGTCACAACAATTTCATGACCTTTGGGGTAACGCCTTGTCGGAAGGATGTTCTGTCTCCATTGGTGTTAGACAGGGTGGCATCATATGACAGGATATCAAATGACAAGTTTTTCATCATACATACAGTTTTTCAGCATATGTGCAACCAGGAAAAGGGGTTACCTGAGGCTTGTCTCCACTCACGGCCTGGTTCCAATATTAAAATTTCGTTTTCCACGACCTAAAATTTGCACGAGCTTCGCGGCGTCACATCGTTGGCCATGTGAAAGCGCTCTTTCCGCCAGATGGCCATGTGAAAGCGCTCTCTCCGCCTAACGAAGCCATCGTTATCCTATTCCATCGTCCACCCGATTCCAGCTTAATCGTTCCAGGGTGAGTCCTAAAATGAGGCGGTCTCATTGAGACTAAAATGCAGACTAATCTTGATAACTATTTTCGAGGTGCTTAAAAAGAACTGATCTTGTCCTTCAAACTGTTCTGTCCTGAAACTTGTTTTCTTCATAGACCGATTTTCGATTTCACAGTGAAACTTTTTAAAAAACATTCTCAAACAGTTTTCTCAGTGTGTGACGGTGTTTCCATTTGTAGTGTTTGATAGAAAAATATGTATTATTTGGCAGCCAGCGTTATCTAACTTCGATTGAAATAAATATGAATTATACGTGCGATTATCTTAGAATAGCTGACCTTGATTTGTTGTTTACTTGCTGATGAAGCAAATACAAATATACCTGTGTTTATGAGAAACATGTAAACGTTAATAAAGATTTCATTGTTTGGTCATTTATTTTAACTCTGTGACATAATTTATATGTGAACATTATCCAACAGATGTTTATTCTGTTTTAATAGGTCAGCTGCACTTCGTCACATTGCCCGAATGAGGGACAGTGCGGGAAAATAGGACAAAATAAAGTGCCGCCCGGGTCCATGGACTCATGACGCCTGTCCCACCGGGAAAGCAGTGGGGGAGGGGGAATCTATCCCGCGAAGGCGGCGATCCTGGGGGTGGGGGGGAGGGGACTCAGCAGAGATCGCCACATGCCCGGCGGCCCCAGTCCCGGGCTTAGCGCGTCCACACTAAGCCTGGGCTTAGCGTGGACGTGGCGAGGATTGAGGATCGGCGATAGGAGGATAAAGTGGAATCGGCTATGTCGCTTGGCCCGCCTCCAATATATTACCTTCGCTTCAGGCTATATCGCCTCCATTTTATATTTTATAGAGGTTTAGCCAGTGATGAGTGAAGTGTCCGTTCTTAGAAGTAAATTCACAGATTCTTATAATTTGTATCAAGCAAGTCAAGCAATGTTGTCAAGCAATGCAATAATTATCAAATATTTCAATAAAAGGCTCATTTTTTCCAAATGAAGGCTCAGTTTTATGTTTAAACTTGAATAGTAATTTGTAAGGAGGTCATACAAAAATAATTGTCACCATTATATATATATATAATCCCTTACATTCAACGAGCACTTAACCCTATTAGTGGCAGGCTCCAGGCTACCCCTATACTAGTGGCAGGGGGGGGGGGGGGGGGGGGACGGATTCGCCCCTCCCCGGAGATCTCGAGATCCACCCGTCCGATTTTCACAAATTAAACGGCGTTCGATTCCCCTCAACACGATCTACATTTATAAAACAAATCCCAAATCTTTGATAGGTGGGCAACGGGGAGACAAAACCTAACCAAATTAGAGGTATATTAGATCCACCACAGCTGCCATGTTTATCAACCAATTTGAACACAACTAATGGGAATCGATAGATATTGAATTGGGGATTAATATATAACGGTGACTTTTGAAAATTCAAATATCATAGGCGTTTGCATGTCACTAAATATGGGGGTGAAATAAATGCGTAATAAAACCGTTTTTCTCTTTTTTTTGGATAAATGAAATGGTGCGTTATTGTGATATCAGACACAACAGTTATAATTAATATTATCATCTATAGGCAGTGCCAGGTTAGCGAAAAAGGGAGGCAAAATATATAAAAAATAACTTCCTGGAAACCTCCCCTTTTCAAGTCCCCGAAACCGCCTCTGCCGTGCAATATTTATTATAGTTCACTAACATAACTAATTTGCACTTGTTTCAGTCACCGTAAACCTATGTAACTCCTTTATACTTCAGGCAGTTAGGAAGAAGCCGTGAAGATCGCATCTCCGCATAATCGCCAACTGTCGCCGAAAAATCCCAAAACCGGGCCCTGGAACCGCCTCTGTTAAGGTTATCAACTCAAAATTTTGCCTCCATATGCGGAAATCAATTCTAGGAAAATTCTTAAAATTGCATGTGTCTGCTCTCAGCCGTTCCGGAGATATCTGCGAAAAAACCTGAGGGGTGGGTAGAATCTGCCCCCCTTGTCACTAATAGGGTTAACCAGTTAAAAGTCATGCTGTTATTGTTTATTTTTGTATGACCAAGGAGCAGTTGTTTCTCAATGGCACCTGCAAGGTCAAGGTCAGCTGAGGTCATCTTTGGTCACCAACACTTCTTTGTCAATGACCCTTGAAAAGTAAAGATGGAGACTGAGACCGACACCACTGTTTTTCTCGTCGAGACGTATCTTCCAATGTGCAACATGATGCACCTCGGTCACCAAATGACCTTGACCTGAAGTCAAATTTTACACTTGGCCTAACCCGGACATCATGAATATGGCTCGAAGTGCCTTGGTAAGACAAACGCGATGACGTTAAAATATTGTCCTATGTTTATTAGGTAGAAGGGTTCTTTACGAACACTTTGGATGAAAATGCCAGCGTGACCTGTGGTGCCCTCTCGAACCTAAACTATTGACATCAGCCAAAATTTGAGGACACCCTGGTGATAGCATCTGTAAGTGCTTTCATATGCTCTTTTGTTTGTTCCTAACTATCCTATTTCCTGAGATATTTGTGGACTCCAGATTTGCCGGGTGCCACCTTCAAGCCAGGTGCCGCTCTCAAGCCAGGTGCCGCCCTCAGGCCAGGTCCCGTCCTCAGGTCACGTACCGCGTTCTGGCGGGGCACCGCCCTCAAGTCAGATGCCGCTACCTAGCCATGTGCCGCCCTATGGCCAGGTGCCGGCCCCCTCCGGCAGTGACGGCGCCCCTCCGGCTAATGACGGCGCCCCTCCGGCTAATGACGGCGCCCCTCTGGCCAGTAACGGCGCGCCTCTGGCTAGTGACGGCGCCCCTCTGGCTAGTGACGGCGCCCCTCTGACCAGTGACGGCCCCTCTCCGGCCAGTGACGGCCCCTCTCCGGCCAGTGACGGCGCCCCACCGGCAAATGACGGCGCCCCTCCGGCCAGTGACTACACCTCTCCAGCCAATGACGGCGCACCTCCGGCCAGTGACTCCGCCCCACCAGCAAATGACGGCGACCCTCCGGCCAGTGACTGCGCCCCTCCGTCTAATGACGGCGCCCATCTGGCCAGTGACGGCGCCCCTCCGGCTAATGACGGCGCCCCTCTAGCCAGTGACAGCGCCACTTCGGCTAATGACGGCGCCCATTTGGCCAGTGATGGCACTCCTCCGGCCAGTGACGGCACTCTTGCGGCCAGTGACGACGCCCCATCGGCCAGTTACGGCGCCCCTTCGGCCAATGACAGTGCCCCTCTAGAGCCAATGGCGGCACCCTTCCGGCCAGTAACGGCGCCCCACCGGCCAGTGACCCCCGGAGGTGCGATCGGCTCTCTCAGGCCTCGACAATTGCCCTCCCAGACCAGCCTGGGACCCGCTCAGGCATGGCAAGGGTTCTATCAGGCTTAGCAATCATCTAAGGGCCCCTCATGCCGTACGAGGGCAACTCAGGTCGACAGGGGGGCCCGCTCAAGCCGACCGAGCTCTCTTTCAGGCCGATCGAGGTCCTCTCAAGCCGACCGAGGACCGCTCAGGTTGACTGTGGGCCCATCAGGCCGACCAAGATCCCCTTCGTGGCGCCGGAGGATCCCCTCAACCCGACTGTAGGCCCCTCACGCCAACCAAAGGCCCCTCAGACGAAACATGAGGGTCCACAGGCTGACAAAGGGTCTCCTCAGGCTGATAAAGGGCTCCCTGAGACCCTCAGAGCTCCTCAGACTGAGTGATGGCCCTGAAGCCGACCCTTTGTTAATTTCTACGCACGCCACTGAGTGTCACTCATGGGAGACAAGAAGAACAATAGTTTCTGTGATGCTATTCCTTCAATTGAGGTAGAATGAGTTTATCACTCCGGACGAGGCAGGGGCTGTCCTAAATGACTTTCCCGCTAAAAAAGCTGTATGCCGAGACGGGGAATCTCCTGGACTTACGGTGAACGGTTTATCCTCGTGCTGTCAGCTAAAGCTGAGCGCATATTTGTATTTGGTTCAAACCTTACGTTTGAATGCGTTTCGCGCCGACACCATGGTGTCTGCGCCCTTCGCTAAGCAGAGCTGTTTGCATGGACCATATCCGATCGCGCAATATTTGCTGACGGGCGGAATTTAAAGTCGAAGGATTTACGTGTCACAAACTTTCGGCACGGTCCTCCTCGCCATTGACTTCATCTTACTCAGGCCGCTGCCACCGACGCAGGTCATCCCAGTCAAGGGTAAATAGGACGAGTTAGCAGGAGTCGCGGCGTGCATCAGCATCAACATCATCAACCCCATGCATCAACTCCAACATCTCTCCCTGCCAACTCTTCTTGGTGCAAGAAGAAGTCATGCGGGCGCGATTGTCAAATGCGCTACGGGGAAAGACTTCAACAAGCATGGGCGGATCCAGAGGGAGGGGGGGGGGGGGGGGGGGGGGGGGGGGGGCACGGGGCCATGCCCCCCCAAACCACCTGAAATCGGGCAAATTTGACACATTTCCTGATATAATATAAAATCTAAGCAACTTTTACTAAGGAAAGTTTGTTTTAAATCAGTTATCGATGCACAAGCAAGCGAAATCCGATGAATTTTCAGAATTGTGTGAGACTTTTTGGGATTTGCCTCCCCACAAACTGACCAAAACCACCCATCCTGGATCCGCTACTGTCAACAAGCACCGCAACGACGTGGCTACGATGGAATTTGGACCAGCCCCCACCAGTAACAGTTGGCAGCACTCGGGCGTTTGGGCGTTAAAAAATCTACTACACCATAGGGTTCCCATGTTAAATCGATGATTTTCAGAGGAGGCTGGCTCGTAACCTATGGAACATATTTTAAATCTGACTTCTGAAAAAGATAGCTACAAGCCTTGGCTACAACGTTTTTGTAAACCATTTTCTGATTTTCTAAGCGAAAAGTGGTCAAATGGGCTTGAGGGTTAACCAATGTCGTAACGCCCAGTGCCGACCGTTGGTTCGAATCCCAGAGGCACCAAGTATTTTTGCGTTTGACCCAATGCATAGATAGTCATGATTCATACATCATTCGTTTTGCCGGCCTTTTCTCATCTCACACCTCCCTGATTGACCTCTAATTGGTGACCTGTGATGTCACAGAAGCCAAGCTAGGTAAATAGGTCATGTAGCTCCAATTATATACAGTGTGCCGTGTGCGCCGCCACAGCAACGTAGTTTTATCGCTTTTGGCGGCCGAACCCTCTGATTTTGGCACATTTCATGACAATTATTGACCTTCCATATCCTTCAGTGACCTTATAAATGTGCGTGATCACTGGGTCAAAGCCAATATCTCATTAGCTATTATTAGGTCAAACCATTTTTTTTTGTTGCAGTGTTTCCACAATATTGTAATATGATATGTTGGTACCTTTAATTTTAATTGAAATATTCGATAATGAATGCAACTTTATGTTCAAGATGTACTAACATAATAATGATCTATTTCATCTCCAAAGCTTACAATCGACATGCACTGCAAATTATAGGTATTTGTCTCTGGCAGAAATGACATCAACATGCTGATGCACCAAGTCATGGTGGGCGGTGGCAGCAGCCACATTCAAGGTCAGATCAAGAGGAGCTGGTGGGCAGCGCAGCCCACCCCCAGACATAAGGAAATTTGAATGTAAAACTTAGCCACTTCAGTCTATCAATGACCTGGAACTTCGATAGGATGGCACGGTCAGAGCCTGAGCCAGAAGCATTGCTAGCATTGGCCTGGCCTAAGAAAGCCATTCAATCAAAACATTCAGCAGTATTTAACAATATCAAAGCTATGATCTCGTTTAACACAAAGATGGAATTATTGAACTGGGACATTTCGATACTTTATATATACATATATTGTACACCAGTTGCAATATTTGTAGCGGAAGCTTTCGAACACTACTGTGCTCTTCGTCAGCCTGGTTGGGGTACACAGTTCAAACACTCAAAACAATATTTGAAATTATAAATACATAAGCACAGTGGATTATTCCTCTAGATCCTCTAAAGGGCGGATTTGAAAGTCACGACATCCCTAACCCTTCCTTCCTAATATAATACATAAACACGTACAGACGCATACCCTGAATACTTTTAATTCGTAATATGTATAGGTATACAATATAAAGGTAATTCGTAATACGTACATTGCATTCGTATTCGCAGTGATTCGCTGACATTCGTAATAAGTATATATATATATATATATATATATATATATATATATATATATATATATATATATATATATATATATATATATATATATATATATATATATATATATATATATATATATATATATATATATATATATATAAATATATATCTATCTATCTATCTATCTATCTATCTATCTATCTATCTATCTATCTATCTATCTATCTATCTATCTATCTATCTATCTATCTATCTATCTATCTATCTATCTATCTATCTATCTATCTATCTATCTATCTATCTATCTATCAACGACGCCAGACCGATTTATTACAATTCCAGGGTATCGCCTTTTTCGGCTGGACAGAAAAACAGGACGTAAAAAATCTGGAGGAGGGGTCGCAATATTTGTGAAGGAACATTTATCCGCCAATATAATTAAAGTGAAAACGACTGGATCAGACTCTCATGTAGAGGCGCTCTGGGTCAAGGTGAAAATTGACAAAAAGAAAGCAGCCACTTTGGCTTGTGTCTATCGACCACCTTCATCAAACCACGCTCAAATTCAAGCGGATTTCAACGATTTAGAGGAACAAATCCAACAAATAATTACGGCCTCTTCATCTCACCGTATCATTTTAGCGGGTGATCTGAATTCAGACCCTCAAACAAATCCAGCAGCAAATGAAAGGCTTCGGGAATTAGAAAGGTACGGGCTGAACTGTGTAGTACGCGAACCTACCTTTTATCGTGACCGTACGCGCTCATTACTTGATGTTGTGCTGGTGTCTGATTCGTTGTGTAACGACCGATCACTAACGATGTGTTCTGTCCAAAAATGTGATTACGCGAGCCACCACCGTCGCGTATGTGTGGGAGTAACGGTGCCCCGAGCCAGACAAAGGGCGCAGTACAGGACGGGCCGGAGATGGCGAACATTCGATAATGGTGCGTTTTTGACTGATGTAAGGAACATTGGATGGCACTCTGTTGTAAAACAAAATGAAACATGTCAACAGCAGTGGGAGGCTTTTCCAAATACGCTTAACGAAATGTTAGACTTCCATGCTCCTATCAGAAAATTTAGATTTCACAACCCCCGTCCCCCACCGGTTTCGAATGAAACCCTCAATCTGATGAAGCAGCGCAAACGATATAAAGAAACAAACGATCCAGCGTATCAGGAAATCAACACATTAACTAAACGGGCGATTCGCAAAGACTGTCGGGCAGATATAGCAAACCGCGTCCACAACTCAACATCCTCGTCATTGTTTCAGAAATTAAAATATGTAATTGCACCTAAACGTGGATACACAAAGCAACCGCAAAATTTAACACCAGATGACCTGAACGATTACTTTACAGCAGTAGGTACACACACTAGAGACGAGGTGGTTGCCGACTTCGACCGTTCGGGCCGAGAGAAGCTTTTTACTCGACTACCTAGGGTCAACGCTGGGTCAATGAGGCTCACACCAGTCACGTTGACTGAACTAAGGTGTGCTTTATTTTCACTACCCAACAAAGACTCTTCAATAGAAGGCGACGTCCCAATCCAAATTTTAAAACTGACATTTGATGCAATTGGACGCTACCTTTTACGTATCATTAACACTAGCTTTGTCTCTGAAACCGTGCCCTCTGCCTGGAAAAGGGCGACCGTCATTCCTCTATTTAAAAGAGACGATCCATCTAAAGCATCAAATTTTAGACCTATCACGAAAGTTCCTGGTATATGCAAAGTAGTAGAAAAGTTAGTACAAAAACAGTTGACAAGCTACCTCCAGAGCCAAAATCTATTGAGCGAAGATCAACATGGTTTCTTGCCGCAACATTCGACATGTACCGCCCTATTGACAATGACTG